>JAQIXA010001969.1:0-20666 GCA_034699045.1 Nanhermannia cf. coronata Gr-Ori-00579 | reverse complement strand
ATTTTGGACTACCATTTCCGCCTTCAATTTTAAATGTCTTTTTTGAAACTCTTTTGCGTTTTGTACCAGATGATCTTATTTGTTTTGCTGACGATCTTTCAGGCGATGTAACTTTACGGATTGGCATTAACTTTGGCATTCCTCTGGGTGGACTGTTGAAAATTGAATGAATTATTAAAATATGTAAAATATCTATATAGGTAGTAAATATTTGTAATTAAATAGATTACCCTTTAGAATACTTGGAAGCAATTGAATTAAGCCCACGAGTAGCTGATAACTTTCCAGTCTCTTTCAATTCTACATATCTAGGATTCCAAGTTTGGAAAATCTTCTCTCTAATATAATCCATTGGTCCATTTTTATTATTCTTTAAGATTGTTTCACAAACCGAAGAAACAACATCATCACGAATTGAATCATATTGGCTTAAAGTTTCTTGCAATCGGCAATTTAAAGAATACATTACTGTTGATTAAAAAAAATAGAATTTAGTTTTTAGCAGTAAATATTTAATCTAAAATATCAAATTAAATATTATATGCAAGTTCATATGTATACCAGCCACTTTTGAAGTACAATCAGGGCAGAATGGCATTGAAATTATCATATCTTCTTCACCCTCATCATCACTGCTGCTACAGTTTCCATCATTCCCTGCAGGTCCACTATCTCCATTCAAAATATTTCCATCACCATCAGAAGTTGGTCCTTTACTTGGAGATGATGATGATCCTCCAATATTGAGGGCATGGTAGAAGAACTGAAATACAAGATAAAATTAACAACAATGCATTGCATTTAAGATGATTTAAGTTAAGCTAATAATGTACCGTACCTTGATCTTCTTGCATTCATCATGAGTTGATACATTAAAAGGATGATATTCATTATAGCAGACAGTACATCGTTGTGTTTTAACTTCAGTGCTTGAGCTACTAGCAGTAGTACTTGGTCTTGATTCCGATTTTGGCTGCTGCTTTAACAGTTCCCATGTCCCATTCACCTTTCTATACCCTAAAGGCCTTCCTCTGCCCCGTCCCATGATGCTGCAATCGAATATAAAAATTAAAACAAATCATACCGTGACCTACCTGGTATGATGATATATTACATTACAGTGCAGAGCCAAGAAATCTATTAATTTATAAACCTATAAATCCTAATCCTGCTAATAATCAGGAAGAATCAGCAAAAGTTTGCAAAAAAAAACTGTAAAACCAGATATAGACCTAAATTGTACATATAATATTACTATTTATACATGCAAAAATGAACCCCTTAAGCTCGGTAATCTGGATTTACAGAGCTGAATGAAATGAAAAATAAAAAAAAAATAGAAAAATCTCAAAAAAATGGTCAATTCTCTAAAGACCTCTACTCTAGACGAGACCCTTAAAAACCCTAAAACGTCAAAATTTGTCAATTACCTTATTCAGTCTGCAAAGATTATGTCGATGTCGATGTCAATTAAAATTAATTAAAATTAGTGAAAACAATTAAAAAATCGCCGAAACTGAAAAACTGAAAGTTTTGTTCTTGTTGAAAACAAACCGAAAATAGAGGAGAGAGTCAGGCAGAGAAGCGAGCGAGCAAAAAATTGACAAATTAGGGTTATGTGAATTCAGCTTTCAGCTAGCTAACCCTATCACCTATCTATAGCTATATAGGTAGGGTACTCTATACCTTTTAAGGGCCAAGGTGCATATAAATCCTGCGACAGGTTATCAAATGGCCTTTTAAGTGAACTTTGGGGGGAGAAATCTCTTAAAGTACTCCACGTAGAGACTTTAAATTTTTTTTATTATATTCGTAGACACATTTTACAAATGTTTGCGCAATTAAAATTTTGCTAAAAATTAGGTACCTTGTAAACAAAAGTAAAAAGATTAGAATTAATCTTTGCTTATCTTTATTACTATTTTTTTACACGGTACCTAATTTTTAGCAAAATTTTAATTGCGCAACCATTTGTAAAATGTGTCTACGAATATAATAAAAAAAAATTTCAAGTCTCTACGTGGAGTACTTGTAGAGAATTCTCCCCCCAAAGTCCACCAAAAAAGGTCATTTGATAACCTGTCGCAGGATTTATATTTTATATGCACCTTGGACCTTAAAAAAAGTTAATAAAAAATGAGTAAATATTTTAATTACCTCTGCTGTTGTGATTGTGACAAGTTTTGAAGGCTCAGCAATTTGTTGATGTTTTTGAACTTGATGATATTCCTCAGTTTCAAGGCAATTACCTGCAAAAACAAGTCAAAATGTAATGAAATCAGTTAAAATTGTAAAAATCTTTCTATAATGACATCATATTATATATAGATATATGTACAGGTCTCTACGAGTACTACAATATAACCTAGGTCATTGACCCCTAAGATCAAAAGGTCAAGGGCCAAAAAATTGAAAACTTTAAAATAGAATATTGTCTACTGTCTTCTGATTTTGAGAAATTAGCGATAAAAAGGATACGTTATAGAGATATCACACTGTACTGTAACTGTACTTACTTAAATAGAATACCTAATTACCTTTTTTTTAATTTTAAAAATTACAAATTTTTTGACTTACTTTTTCTACAATTGATGGTCCAAAAAACTTAAAAATGGTCATAAATCTGGATAAATCTGGTCCCTGGGTCAACTTCTGGACAATCACAATTAATTACCTAATTAACTAATCGCATAAATTGCAATTTGCAAACTTAATTAACTTAACTTTTGACTTTGACCTTTTTGTTTTTATAAATAAAAAATAAAAATCAAATTTTGATTTTTATTGTTCAAAACACGAGTTTTTTGAAAAAATTTTGAAACCGGTTTCGATCGAGAAATAAACCACAAATTCCTTTATGGGGTTTTCAAAGAATTGACTTTTTATGAGCTAAAAAGCTCTGAAAAACCGATTTTTGACCTGATTTTGACTACTTATACGTCTACTTATACGTATTAAATAAAGGTCAAAATTAACCTTAACTAAATTAAATTAAATGTATTAACCTTATTTAGCTAATTAAATGCAATTATGTATGTATCACATCAATATGGATTTTTTAAAAATTTTTCAAGTTTATTTTTCTTTTCTTTTAACTTTAACAGTATATATAATTAAGCTCTGAAGACCCAGATTTTGGTCTCAATTCTCAATATTACATCCATTCACTTTTTTTTTTTACTATATTTGAGGGCCATACATAGTTTGGTTCTTCAGAGCTGAATTAAATAAAAATCTGAATTTGTTTTGGATGATAATAATTAGTTAATTGACAATTAATTTGTTATAAAAATATTTAGGTAGTAGTTTGTAGTTTGATTTGAAGTTGAAGTTAAGTAGAATAAAGTTGTATGTATTTACATATATTAAATATTATATACAAAAGTGTAACAGACTATTCAAGAGAAGTTCAGTACTGAAAACTGTATACTAAACTCTAAACTAATAATTCTGTATTTTTTTATCGATTGAAAGAATTCCTTTGTTGTTGATGCTGCTGTTGTTTGTCTCTCCATCTCTGACCTCCTTGACCTTGACCTTGTCCTGCTGATCGATTCGGTGCACTTCTCGGCATTGACGAAGTCGACTGTCGATTTCCACCTGGCTGGTGTTGACCACTATTATTATTCCCATATCGATCAAAATTATGTCCACGACCACCTCCACCTCCTGATGGTTGATTTGATGATGGTGGCCAACGATCAAAATTTCTACCTCCACCACCCCTAAAAAAAGAAAAAATCGTCAATAATGATGAAATTAAAGTACATAGTATTAAATATTTTCTTACCGATTCATCTGATTGTTAAAATTTCCATCATGATGTCGATTAGAAGTCATAATTTGCTGTTGCTGCATTTGTTGCTGTTGATAATTATGCTGTGGATAACTACCACCATCACCAGGTAACATTCTTCTGTTTCTATTATCTCCCAATTGCTGTTGGTGTGGGTTATAAGGTGATCTTGAATTATTTGGAATAGATAATGGAGAAATATTTGGAGGTCGAGAACGAGATTGAAAATCTTGAGAATTCATATTCCTCATTCCTTGTTGATTTTGTCTTCCTCCACCACCACCTCCTCCTCCACCACCACTTGACTCCATTGCAACAAAATCATCAACCTAAATAGAATAATAAAAAATTAAATATGATTTCAAAAATTTGTATTTTTATATTTTCTTACATGTAAAGATGGTGGTCTTGAAGTATTTGGTGGTCTTGATCTAAATGGATCAAAATTAGCCCTACCCTGCATCATCCCAATTCCACCACGACCAAATCCACCCATTCTTTGGTTCATAAACATTTTCTTCGGACTCACACCAAGTAGTCCAACACCTCTGAATGGAAATTTCTCGTCAGGTTTCCCAGTTCTCAAGTTGATTATTTTTGATCCCTTCTCAATATTCAATTTATTCTCTTCTATTATCTGCAGATCTGAAGATTTACACAGAGTCTCGACTTCTTTTTGCAAATCCAAATCATTCAAATATTTTTTACTCAATTCAAGTAAATCAACGGGAATCAGCAGAGGATCAGAATTTTTCTTTTCCAACTGTTGAGACACTTCAGCTAGATCCAAACAAGTTGACGATGAGGAAAGATCAGACAATTGATTGGTAATATTTAAAAGTGTAGTTAATAATCCTGGATTTGCTGTGGAACTTAACGATGACATCACCTATAATAAAATAATTAAAAATACATTCTTAGTAGTTAGTTAAATGTATAACACTAGGCTTTAATCAACTCACTAGAAGTTGATTATAAATTGTGCGAGCAAAGCATTGAAATGTTATTTTTATCAAATAAAAAAATTTGCGATTCCAGGGGCCACCATGGGGTTCCAGTGGGCCGCACGGACCCGGGAAACATATATCTTTACATTTCAGACCAAAAAGAACTTTTTTATCAAATAAAATTTTTTGCGGAACCGCAAGTGGCGGGCCAACTTGACCTTTCTATCGAGCATACACAACTAGACCCTATAAGGGTCCTTCGTACCAAATTTGGCTAAAATCGGTTGAGTAGTTTTCGAGTTATGCCGCGAACAGACATACAGACAGACGGACAGACGGACAAAGTGCAAGCAAAGTTGAATAGTAAATGCTCGCTTCGCTCGTACAATAAATATTAGTTTTTCTAAATGAATAATTCAAATTACTAGACTTACCATTTGAAATTGTTGAGAAAAATTATGAAGGGAAATACTCCAAAGTTTACGAAATTTTAAATTTTCAACACATTCTTCAATTTCCATCTCAGTTGCTGGTTTTTCTCCAACAGAACTTGAATTTTTAGGTAAAGGTAATATTTCAGACAAAATATTAAGCCCAGATTGAAATGCATTCGGTGTTGATGTTATAAATTTAAGAACTTCTTTGATCAAAATAACCCAAATACTTTTCTTGACAAGCTCCTCAGATTCCTCCATTTGATTCATAGCAGGGATGGCATAGGCGAGCAAAATCGCAATAATATTTTGATTAATCTCCATTGCCCTCGTTGAACTAATTGAATTCTCAGGAATGGATTCCATCATTCCATAAATTTTCAAAAGTACAGGAATAGCTGTAACATCACGATATCCTTGACCTCGAACTTTAATCACCTTTGCTAAAACACATCTCAAAATCTTCACTAAAGGAAGCAGTAAATTAGTCAAATTATCTCCCTTAAATCCAATCAAAAGATACGACTGGACAGCTGGCTGAATAAATTCCTCATTAATTTTGTTTAAAATATTAACAAAAATTAAAAGACAGTCTTCAGCATGCATTTTGACAAGTGCTATATCAAATTTTAATTCTTTAATCGAATCCTCTGAAGAATTACAAGAAGTCATTTTTAACTTTTTAGAAAAATCATCCTCACTCGGTCTTACACATAAGGATTGTAGAATTCTTAAACTTGTAATCATTTCTTGAGGAAATCCAAAATTATTCCCTAAACATCGACTCGAGGGGCTGAGGAAATCATCCATTTTACTTTGTACAATTTTAACAACCGAGTCAATTTCATCGATGGTAAAATGAGCTGGATTCAAAGTTGGTTCTAAATATTTTAAAATTGATGACATCTTCTCAGAGTTAGCACCACCAGCTATTAATCCATGAATCTTGGCTCCATATTTCTCAAAAAATTCAGCTTTATCACACTGGGTTACAACCAAAGAGAGGATTTCATTTATGAAAATCACCCAGGCTGATTTCATATCATCTCGATCATTAAATTTACTATAGGTTAGAAATGGTGAAATAAAAAATCCGCAACTTAAAGTGTCCACAAGTGCTTGTCTACCTAAGGGATTTTGCAAAAATGAATAAAGAATTTGGAGACCCTTCAAGTCCTCATATTCACCATCTGCATCATCTTCATTTAGAGTATTTAGGACCATAATCTTATCCAGACATTGAACAATCTCACAAGAATAGATTAAATAAAGTCCAAAACTTTGAAAACTATTAATTTCTTCATCACAATGTGCTTCAGTATCTTCATATTGAACTAAAGTCCTTAGTAATTTTTCAGTTCCACCACCTTCACCACATAAATACAATAGTCCAAAATCCCATTTAATTATACACTGTAGAATATTACAAATTGGTGAAATAATACATTTCCTTGAATAAAAATTCTCCTTCATAACAAGTAGTTGAGAACACAATGTAATGAAATGGATTTCTTTGAAAATATTAATTAATATTTTTCTTGAGTCATAATTAGATGATTGAAGGTTGGGTAGTTCTAAAATGCATTTTGTAGGAAATATCCTCAGAGGGTGGGACATTTGCTGGTTCACATTTTCAACAAGAATTGCTAATTGTTCTAGAATATCACTACACTCGAGTATCCTTTCATCAAGATCACTATTTACCAAACTTTCTTCAGTAGTTTTTTGTTGACTAATTGTACTAACAATTTGTTCCAGCTTGAGTAGAAAAGTCCAAAACTGAATTTTTTTCAAAATTGAGCGAATTGCGAAGGAAAGTCGAACATGTCTTGTGTTATTGATTGAATAATTAATTAAACATTGAAAACAAGTTAACCCTTCTGAATTTTTTGAGCTTTTGAATTCATTAAATCCTAGAAAGAAATAGAAGAAAAAATTGAAATAAAATTAATAAAACGAAAATAGTGGTTGGATTTTACCAAAGGAGACTATTTTGGGACTTTGAAAATTTTTGAAAAAATCGAAAAAAAATTTTTCGTTGAAAGGGGTCGAAGATTCCCAGGAGGTCCGAAGGGCCAACATTTGACCTTCGACCCGTGGCAGTCCACCTTTTCGCCTCACACCTAACCTAACCTAAAGCAAACAAAACTCCCTTAAGGGCACGTGCCCATATAAATCCTGCGACATGTTATCAAATGGCCTTTTTGGGTGGACGGAGATGTCAAAAATGTCTACAAGTACTCCTCGTAGAGACTTGAATTTTTTTTATTATATTCGTAGACACATTTTACACAATATGCAAGTATTCGAATTTTGATAAAAATTCATTTACAATGTAATAAAATAAGTAAAAAAAATTTGTCCGTTCTTTTTTACTCTTGTTTACATTGTACCTGAATTTTTATCAAAATTCGAATACTTGCATATTGTGTAAAATGTGTCTACGGATATAATAAAAAAAAATTCAAGTCTCTACGTGGAGTACTTTAAGAGATTTTTGACATCTCCGTTCACCCAAAAAGGTCATTTGATCATTTGATAACATGTCACAGGATTTAAATGAGCCCACTTCCTTAATGAGGTTCTAAAAACCTTGTGAGTCACTTTAGGGTGCCAATTTGGTGTTTGTAGTCAATTTCTGAGCCCTTAGAATACATTGCGACGAACAAAATTCAATTTTTTTGAAAATTTCCCAAGTCCCAAAATAGTCCCCTTTGATAAAAGCTAACCGAAAATAGTATCTGTAAATTAATTTACCTGATAAAGTACTAATAGTTGCATCAAGAGATTTTAGAATTAAAAGTTGCATTGAAATATTCATATTCTTCTCCTTATAAAGATTAAACAAGATATGTTGAATACTATTTTTAGCAGCAGTTGAAATTGAGTTAAATTTATTTTGAACAAGTTTTGAACCAATTAATCCACCAACTAGAGAACAAGCTTGAACTAGACGAATCCCAAGTTTAAGATGCCGAATTATAAATGGAGGTGATTTATGTCCACTGGCTACTTCAATATTCACTCCTTTCTCAATCCAAAAACTCAAATGATTATCAAATAAATTGGCTATTTTGTCCTCAGTCAAATTTTTAATATATTTGGGCAAAATGGGTAATAATTGCTCAACAGATAGAACCCAATCCTCCAGTATATCATCAGTAAAGTTGTTCTTTGAGAATTTCTCGGTAGCATCTTTAAACTTTCTCATAATTACATTTTGATCCATTGGTTTTAATGATGATTCAATTTCAAGTTCAAAATTCTAAAATAAATAAATAAATAAATAAATAAATAAATTAAACATCATAATAGGTAATAAATAATTCTACTTTACAATGACATATTATGACCAGAGCCCGGACAAAAAAGGCTGCCTTAAATAGCAATTAAAAATGGCAAAAAAGGCAGTTAAAAATAAAATTCTAATAAGGATAACTTCTAATAAGGATAAATTTATTTTATTATTTATTGCCATTTTCAATGAATCAATATCCAAAAAAATTTACCCAAAATTGCCTCTTTTGAAACTATATTTTTAAAATTGAGACTTTTTTTTACAAAATCAAAAAAAACTTGGAAAAAACTATCATAAAAGGCCTTCTTTTTTTAGCCAAAATAGGTTGAAAAAGGCTATTTTTTCGAAAAATGGCCAAAAAGGCATAAAAAAGGCAGAAAAATGGGGCTTCATTGACCTTAGTTTGACCTAAAACGGATATATTCTAAGTATTAACATTAACCGACTCACTAAAAATAGTGCTGCATTTCATTTCCGGACTATGATTATGACTGTTAAACTTAATGGATGGTCTCAATTTTATAAGACCAAATTTGGTTTTTCAGGGCTTGCTTAAAATAATAGATTGATAGAATACTTACTTTTAATGGTCTAATACTCAAGTCTTCAGAAAATGGATCAAAGAGCTGTTTGGACAATTTTGAATTTAAATATTCTTCCATTTCTTCGATATCATAATCCTGATATTCGGGTAGATCATCATCAGATAGAATTTCTTCAAAATTTTGAGTTTCTTCAAAAATCGAATCATCATCTTGTTCTTGATCACGATCTAGATAATTTTTACTTTGACTTCGACTTTGCTTATCATCATCAAGTAAAGATCTTGGTGTACTTTCACTAATCTTACTTCCAGTAGGTGATAGTTGTCCAGGCTCATTTAATGCATTATTAATTGTATTATTTGAAGTATCCAACCGATCATCATCATCATCTTCATCAGCTAAACTGATTTCACCATCTGAAATATCCGACAGTTCTACACCCTCAAGGTTAGTAGTCTTATTATCCTCCACCTCCATCTCAGATCTTGATGTATTGGTGATTTCTTCATCAATTTCAAAATTCGATGTTTGAGATAATGGTGATTCAATCCTTTCATCCATTTTTGTTCCTGAACTTTGTTCTATTCCAATTCCACCATCAGATGATTTGTTGTTATTATTTATTGAATTATTAAATGATTTAGGATCTGCTTCATTCTCTGAAGAAATATCAAGTGGACTTTTACTTACACTTTCTTCAGCTCTTTCTATCTTGATTCTCTTTTCTTGAGGTTCTTCAACTACTCCACCATCATCACCACCATCATCATCAATAGAACTTCTTTTGCTATCTCTTTCAATACTTAACTCTTGATCTTGATCAGTCTCAGCTTTAGCTATAATTTTAATCTCTTCTTGTATAGGTACATTAGTCACAGCATAGCCATACACAGCCAGTGTTATTGTTGAATATTTTCCTTTAACTAAAACTCCATTTGTAATTGCCTATAAATTAATAAAAATCATTAGAAATGTAAAAATACAAAATAATATAAATAAATTACCTTTCTATCATCTAAAGTTATGAGTTGAATGCAAGTCTTTTCATTGTAAACAAACTTTTCTTCTAATCCAAATCTCTCAAAAACTAAAATAAAAAATACCAAAATTACCACTATAGACTGTAGTAAAACAATTAAGTAATTATTTTAAATACCTGTCTTTGAAGGATTTTGTAAATCATCATAGAAAAATTCTAGCTCGATTTCAGATGGATTAGTTGCTCTAAAAATTAAACAAAAATATTAAAAATTTAGTATTCATCTGTCAATTTTGCGTTTTTTGCAGAAATAACCACGGTTTTGGCATTAAATTAAAATTAAACAAAACCACGGTTATTTCTAGAGCTTTGCAATTTAATTGGTACATGAAATCACTGGTTTCTTGACTATTTTAATGACACCGACATCAAAAAAATCCCTTTAATAAAATGTAACTTACCCAAGTTGAAAAGAGCCATTAGATAAATCAATTTGATGTCCAAGTGGAATAACACGGATCTCACTCACTAATATAGGCTTTGGAAACTGAACCAGGTCAACACTTATTCCCTACAATAAATAAATAAATAAATAAATAAATAATGGGTAATAAAAACGAAAGAATGAATGAATAATAAAATAATTAGCATTTAAACCAAGTCATCAATAAAATGAAAAACTTACGGTTGAATTGTCATGAACAAAAGTGCCGAGAAATACGAGTTTAATGTCAGTGTTGTCCTCATCAGTTTTTGTGCTCGAAATATCCTTTAAATCCTCGTCAATGTCCATACTACCCCTGGAATAAACCATAATTAAAAATAAAATTAAAATTAAAATTAAAAACCCAAAAAATGAATCTCTTTACATTAAAGCTAAAGCCCTAGATATTCAATTCAGCTCTGTAAAACCAGATTTTGTCAGCAATTCCAAATTTACACTCTACACATAAGGCAAATTGTACTACATACTATATACTTGCATATGTACAAAAGCTGGTTTTACAGAGCTGAATTTTATAATAATAAATGAAAAAACGGAAGCGAGTTGTCAAAATTATAAAATGGCAATTATAAATTATAATTGTGGGTGTCAACTTTACCAAAATGGTGTCAATGGTCCGAATTACAGCTGCTGTAATTGCCTAATTACACTTGGTCCACTGTCTCCATCATCTACAGGTTTAATTGCAATTAAATTATAAAATTTCAATTAAAAATTGCTTAAAAAATGAATTTTTTCTGAGGTTTTGTTATTTTTTAGGAAAAAAGCCGAAAGTGTGAAGGTGGCGTCTCATACTAGAAATAAAGCCCGGAACTAAAAACTCGAACTACTTTCACTGACTTTCACTTTTTTTATTTTTAACGTTTTTTAAAGGTTAAATTTGACCTTTGAAGGTCAATTATTTACCAATAAGGTCTAAATAAGTCTTTACTATTTATATTAGGGCTTATATACTTCTTTTTAATGCCCTATAAAATATAAAAGCCAATTAGTTAAGTTTTTATAAGGACTTTTATCTATTTTAATTAGCCTTTTAAGGTCAATTAATTAGCAAATTTGGTGAAATTAAGTCAATTTTTACTAATTTTCGTCCAAATTTTGTCTGATTGGGATTTAATACATTTTTATTGAGGCTTAGGTACTCCTTTTATAATGCTCTTTTAATAGAATAAAAAGCCAATTAATTATGGAGCTTTTGTAAAAAGCTCTTTATTTAATTGACCTTTTGAAGTTGAGGTCAATTTGTGTAATTAATAAGAGTTTGATAGATAGGATTGATTTGTGGTTGCTTTTATAATAAAAGCCTATTAATTAAGGGGCTTATAAAAGCTTACCCTTCATTTTCTACAACTACAATATTAATATTATGTATTATATCTACCAACATAAAAGAAAATTGAATTTAGAGCTACAGTGCCCCAAATATCTGTCTGTTTTTGATTGTCAATAATTTTCAAAATTCTATAACATGATTCTATAACATGATAAGATAATCATTGATTATCTTATCATTGAATTCCTTACATATAAATATACTTTTAAATATTTGATTGTTGATCTATTAAGAAATTTTTTTTAGAAATTCGGAGATTTTTTTGCTAAAAAAATCTTTTAATGAGGATTTTAAGTTTGGTTTTTGTATTCCAAATTCCAAACCAAAGATTCATAAAAACCTATTTTTGAAGGGTACCCTACTAAAATTTATAAAATGATACCAACAAATCCAATTAGTACCTACTATGTATTACTACTGATCTATTTAATTGACTTTTTAATTATGATTAGATTACATGTTCCTTATATACTACTACTACTTAGAACTAGTTATAATTGGTTCTGATCTGAAATTCTGAACTTTTTCTAAAAACATATTCATTAGGTACAATTTTACTTTTTAAACTAATTTTTTTTTCCTCTTTATATAATTAGATTCAATATAAACTGAACAATATACCTAGTTGTAGATCTTGACTGACTGAATTCAATTTGTCTAAAGTTTTTCGATTAAATTTACATTAAAAATTTATATACTTGTAAGTATGCTTTAATATAATGTTATAGTGAAAAAAGATAAACATGATTAGAAAAACTTTTTGATTTCATTAATTTCTTATTAACTAATTTAGAACTTTACTTGAGCTAATAACTGCTGATATTTGTATAAATAAATGATCATTTATTTATTTATAATTTAGTAAATATGAGGTCATAAAAAGGATATTTTAGAAAAAATTCTTCAATTTTCTAATTTTTGAGATATCATTTCATACTCGATAGTAAATGATCCATAAACTATGAAGCATAATTGCATATAGGAATTTCTTTATAAAGTAACATTTTATAGCATTTTATTCATAATTTTTCTCAGGTTTATTACTGTATTACCTTATGATTATGATTACTTATTTTGCCTTTTTTAAGAACATTTTTCTAAAATTTTATATAATACATATATAGAGGTAGATAGATAGGGGATAATTAGGAAATTTTTTTGAAATTTTGACAGACAATGTATATAACTAACAGATGCATAATTTGATTAAGGGCAATATATATGAGTAGTACTATTAAGTATTGGATTATACTGAAGCATGCAAAGGTTAAAAGTAAATATTATGATTCTGGAACTCTTCTGGACCTGGACGAGTTAAATGTCCATTTAAGTGAATGAAAAAAGCCGAAAATTTCCAGATCCAAATTCTAAATCGATTTCTTGACAATTTCATAAGCTAAACTTACTAAAAATACTAAGCTTTAAGTATGCATTGTTAGTAATTCTATTCTCGTGATTATGACCGAAAAAAAACCGAAAAAAACGATGCTTTCTTATGGGGAAAGCCCTGATAAATGACTTGTGTTTATTCTCATCCCTATTTAGGTTGAATTTATCCATATATTTTTGGCCAAACTCTACCTTTGCGCGTGTATGAAATTAACAAAAAAAAATTTTTTTTTTAGTTCATTTTAATTTAGGTTTAGGTTAGGTTTAGGTTAGATTGGGATTTTTAAAAAACTATTTTTTAAAAGTTGGACTTAAAATATAGGGGCAAATTCAGCAAAAATAGGGATGAGATTAAAGACAAATCAATTTTCATGGCTTTCTCCATAAAAAAGCATCGTTTTTTCGGGTTTTTTTTGGTTAATAATCATTAGAATTATATTAACAATAAACACCTAGGTAAGAAAGCTAAGAAAACATCGTTTTTTTCTGTTTTTTTAGGGTTAATATAGGGTTAAATTCAACCAAAATAGGGGTAAGAATAAATCTGATGGATGACAAAGTGTACTATAGGGGTATCCTTGTGAAGGTCACGGCGGAATTTCTGCATGTGGACTGTGGATACATCAATATTTACTACGACTCGGCTGGGTGATGACGTACCCTTTAGGATACGGCGGTGATAGCTTACTTAACGTCAGCCCACGGGAGCCTCGACTATAATGCCTAGATCATAGTGTAGGCGGGGTCGAAGCCAAATACAACTAACCATGGGTATCTTACTATTTATTTCTTCGCTTTTGCCCATATAAAATTATAGAGACATTCACCTCTCTCTCTCACAAGTAACCAGACTTTTATGTAAAATTATCAAAAAATTTAAAAAAAAAAATTTCTAGAGCTAGGAGATCTTCTCTAATAAATTGGGAATCCGGAACGGATTTTGAAAAAATATTAAATTTAAAATCCAATAAAAAATTAAGTATTCGAAGGCTTGTTAAGTGTGGGTTTGGCAGATTATCAGTAGGTGGATAGCAGTGTAAAGAACGAGTAAAAAATGTAGACTCGATCTAGAATCGAACCCGCGCTCCAGAGTCAAAGTCTGAAGCCGACATGCTAAACAACTCAGCTACTTTCTATCTATTCTATGTACATGCTTCTTGTGAGAAGCCTTTTTTAGTTTTTTGGGTAGATCAGCTATATAGCTTAAATCTACATAGCTAAATATTCTCAAACAAAATGATTAAAATAACAACACATAGTTTGTTCTAGACTGCCCGAAATTCAAAAATATAGCTTAATTATCCCTGATCTACCCCTGCAAATTTAGTCAAAATTCTTGAAAAATTGCCGGATAAAGTACTTTTTTAGCTAAATATTTAGGGTAGCTTGGGGAAAGTATGCTCGTTCCGGACGGTATAAGGTATAGGATACAAAGTACAAAGTGTGCAAAAACTTTCGCGAAAATCCGAAAGCCCGAAATCCGATTGCAAAATGAAATAAAAGTCGGCGGGTATAATAAAGTATACAATGTACGTATATAAGGTACCCTACTTACTACTATGTAGTACTAGTACTATGTATTATATTAGTAAGGGTTGAGTCTGAGCAGAATTTCTGAATTTAATCAATCGATGATTCTCGTCGGCTGCTCCTCAAAAACCCCATGTAATTTCCCCATTTGAAAAAATTCGCCTGACTGACACACATTCAAGTCGAGTCGACCGAACCAAACCGACCACAACTATACACACACCAGCCCCTATACTACCCCTACTACAATTATCAATCAATTAATTTAAATACTCTAATAAACCACATAAATTTATTTAAAAAATTTGAAAAATTTGGAAATTTCCCAACTTGCCCTTATCTACCCCTATAATTTACACCCAGTTTTATCAATAGAATTTAGAGATCTTAATCTCATCGATTTTTTGGAATCTAAAAATATAAAAGATCACTTTCACCGATTACCTTATATTATATATGGTAGTAGATTCTGAAATATTGATATTCTGGATAAGGTAGCTAAATTAGGTATATTAGAACTGAATCCAATTATCTATAATCCAATCAATTTATACCAAAATATATAGTGAATTTCAACTAGTAAATATTTACAAATGGATTTTAGAACTTGGTAAAATTACACTTTATATAGCCTTAATCAAACACCGACAATATTCATAAAGAATCCAGCCAAAATTTCATTTTATTATCGAGAAAAATACAAAATTACAGCTGGAAAAGATCAAATTTTGAGGAAAATTTGCTGATTTTGGAATAATTTTGCTAATTTTGAAGAAAATTTTAGATTTTTAAAATTAAATGTGTTCTAGTAGATAGTTGAAATTTTATTTTAAAAAAGTTCGAGTTTTTGGAAGAGACCCGAGGGGTCATTTTGAGAGGTCAAGATGGCCAATATGGGTCAACTGGTCAGGCGGCAGAGCTCTCGTGAGGTGAGACATTTGTTTAAATTTGCAAAATTTTGAAATTTTTTGCAAAATTTTTGCGAAATTTTGAAATTTTTCGCAAAATTTTGAACTTTTTTGTAAAATTTTTTGAAATTTTTTAGCTCCGTCCGCAGAAATCGATCGAAATGAGCGAGTTTCGATCCCGCCTACTTTCAGCCGATCAAGCTCAGGTAATTTATCACTGGATTTAATCCAGGATTATTAAGATTATCTAGGATTATCTTTAATGAAATTTTGAAAATTTTTTATTAAATTTTTGCACGGAATAGGCCAAATCTGCCAAGAATCGATATGGGACTGTGAATACAGCTTTTGCGGATGATACAGCCATTCTTTATAGGGTAAAATTTTTGAATTTTTTCGGGATTATCAGTAGTTTAGCTTATCTCAATTTTCAATTTGAAATCCTGGTTTTCGACTAATTATCTGTATTTACCTCATAAAATCTAGGTTTTCAAAATTTAGATGAGAATGAATCAAAGTAGAAATCTATGCATAATACTTTATAGGAACCTTATAATATGAGATAGTGGTATTCTTAATCTCAATTTTCAATATGAAATCCTGGTTTTCGTCTACTTATTTACTTTATGAAATCTAGGATTTCAAAAAATATAAATGAGAGTCAAAGTTGAAATCTATGCATAATACTTAAGAGCCTAATAATATCAGGATTGGTATTCTTATCTCAATTTTCAATTTGAAATCTGGTTTTAGTTTACTTGATTCCATTATGAAATCTAGGATTTCAAAATTTCAATGAGAAAGTATAATATGTAATTTGAAAGTTAAGATTTCTGTTTAATATTCACAGCAAAAGGATGGTTCAGGTCCAGAAAGTTCTGAGAAAGGGGTTCTCAATAAAGAAGCACTACTCAAGGGAAAGTTGGGGGCAAGTGGGGATAAAGGACTTGTAAGCTAAAAAATTCACTATTTTTTTATAAAAATTATAATTTTTTATAAATTTAAGGATGATGACCTGTCACCAGAGCCCAAAGTTCCAGGTGTGAAGAAAAAAACGGTTCAAATCGCCCCCGGTGCCCCTGAGGAATCAGCCGGAGACCCTGTTTTCACTGAGGAAGAGGTGAGACCCGAGTTCAATTCCACATCCTTCCAAAAAAATAATTTTTAAACGTTTAATTTTAACACGGATATTATAGGGAGAAGGTCGAGACTCGTGGGATTCCAAGTTAACATTCCTATTGGCCACCATTGGCTATGCTGTGGGGTTGGGTAACGTTTGGCGGTTTCCATATTTGGCTCAGAAGAATGGCGGTGGAGCCTTTTTAATTCCGTATTTTATCATGTAAGTTCGAATTTAATAGTCAAAATCCAAAGGTCATCTCGATACACCAATTTAAGTTGAAATTGTAAAAAATATATTTGTAAATTTTAGGTTGTCTATTGAGGTAAGTTAGTTTTAATAATTAAGAGATATTCTTAATTTTAAGAACCTTTACTTGTCAGGGTCTTCCAATATTTTTTCTTGAGCTGGCGATCGGCCAGAGACTTCGTAAAGGGGCGATTGGAGTTTGGTCTCAGGTACTTTTCTATAAAAATTTCCAAAATTTTGATAAAATTTGAAATATTTTGATAATTTTCATAAATATAGGTGAGCCCTTATTTGGCTGGGGTAGGGATCGCTTCAGCTGTGGTCTCATTCAATGTGGCCCTTTACTACAATACAATCATCTCATGGTGTCTACTATACTTTGTAAAGGTAATCATTTTTTCAAAAAATTTCAAAATTTTGAAAACCTAGATAGAGTCAATAGTAATTTTGGAAATTTTTCAGAGTTTTCAAGACCCACTTCCATGGTCCGATTGTCCAATGACAGGCAATGGAACAAACCACGAATGCCAGGTAAATTGGCCCTTAAAAATTACCTCAAAAGTTCAAAAGTGACCTTAATTTTTCTGAGTAGTTGGCAGGACCTACATCTTATTTCTGGTACAGAAATACACTACAAATTTCAAAGGACATTGAAACACCTGAAACATTCAATATACAAATTGCTGCTGCACTTCGTAAGCAGAAATTTTTCAAAAATTTATAAAATATTTTGAAATTTTGGAAAATTTTTGAATTTTTTAGTTGTAGCATGGCTTTTGATCTACCTCTGTCTCGCCAAGGGAATTGCAGCTTCCCCTTATGTAAGTTTGATAATTTTTTCAAAATTCTCGAAATTTTTCAAAATTTTGTAAATTTTTGTAAATTCTCAGATTGTGTATGTGACTGCAATATTTCCCTATGTGGTTCTCATCATGTTCTTTTGTCGTGGTGTCACACTTGAGGGCATGTCAGACGGAATTAAGCATTTGTTCACCCCTAAAGTAATTTTTTATAAATTTTAAAGAAAATTTTCTAAAATTTTGCATTTTTACTTTAGTGGGAAAAGCTACTTGATCCTGTAGTATGGTTAGAGGCAGGAACGCAGATATTTTTCTCATTAGGGCTTGGATTTGGTGGTCTGATAGCTTTTGCCTCGTACAATCCGGTAACCTAAATTATTATTTTTGACCTTTGACCTCAAAATTTTATTGCAATATTTAACGTTTGTGTTTTCAGGTTAATAACAATTGTATGCGAGATGCTTTCGTTGTCTCCATTACCAATTGTACGACCTCACTTTTCGCGGGGATTGTCATCTTTTCAGTCATTGGTAAAGTCTCGCATTATTTATCAATACTATTAAATTTTCTCTCTTGGCAGAATTTAATCTTTCATTCATTATTTTCGCATAATTTAGCTTGATAATCTAGTACTACTCTTTCGCAAAGTTTAGTCAACCGTTCTTTCATTATTTCGCACAATTTAGCTCGATATATTTTTTATTAATACTCTTTCGATGATTATAAACAACTTTTAAAATATTTTTTGGCAGGTTTTAAGGCTCATATCCTGCATAAGGAGTGTTTGAAGGGTCAAGACAACGCAACGTTACTTCAATTATTCGGCACCACCCTCCTGGAACAAGCTCCGCCCCCAGTGGGGTCACCCGTAACCTACCAAGGTCCAAATGGGCCAATCACGATCCCCATGCCTGACATAACCTATTGTCTACTTCAGGACGAGCTGGACAGAGTACTTGACCCATTTGACCTCTAAAAATTGACCTTTTCATTTTTTCATTGTAATATAGACTGCATCTGGCCCAGGGTTGGCTTTTATAATCTTCACAGAGGCCATCAACCAGTTTGCATTTGCCCCATTCTGGTCCATTCTATTCTTCTCCATGTTATTCACCCTCGGAATTGACTCACAAGTAAACCTAATTAAAAATATTTTAAAAAATATCATTTTATGTCAAATTGACCTTTGAATTTTGACACAGTTTGGTACATTGGAAGGCGTCATATCCTCACTGGTGGACATGAAACTATTGACAAATATACGAAAAGAAATCATCACTGGTACTATAAAATACTTGCATAACTTAAAATTTTTTTTAATTTTGCGCTAATTTTGAATTTTTAAAAGGGATTTTGTGCACATTGTGCGCGCTTCTCTCGATGATGTTCGCTCATGGTGCTGGCAACTACATTTTCATTCTCTTTGACTCGTTCGCCGGAAATGTCCCACTTCTCATCATCGCATTCTTCGAGTAAGTAAATAATATTTAAAATCTTACAAGGTAACTATTCTTGCTGTATCCCTCAACTTGATATATGACCTAATAAAAAGAAAAGGCCCTTTCAATGGAGAACTTTTTTTAGTTTTAGGATTTTTTTCTAGCCCCAAAAAATGCATAATATCTATATAGGCTTTGCGGAATCCTTCAAAGTAGCTTTCTTTTCGCAAACGTTTTTATCAATGTCTAACGTCAAACGCTAATTTTGAAAAAATTCTACTTTCTAGGTGTGTCGGAGTGGCGTACATCTACGGGCTAAGAAGGTAAGTCAAAATCCTGCGACTATATTTTTACATTGATTCCTAATTAGGTATCTGAATAATATTTTGAATATTTTGTAGCTTTGCAGATGACATTGAGTTGATGACAGGTTCAAGACCCGGATTATACTGGTATTAAATCATTAATTAAGGCTCTGATTTAATCTCACCCCTATTTTGGTTGAATTTACACCTATATTTTTCTAACCTAACCTATATGTATATCAAACTAAATATACTGCGTTAATTTCATAAAGGAGTAAAGCTAGAGCAAAAATATAGGGGTAAATTCAACCAAAATAGGGCTGAAATTAAGTCATTTTGATTTATTAAATCGTCATTTTTTGGTCGATTAGGCTGCTTTGTTGGAAGTACATTTCCCCCATTGTCATGATCATCATCCTGACTGCCTCATGGATCAAAATATTTACCGAGGGAAGTACCTACCCCAGATGGGACAAAGGTTCGTTTTTCAAAACTGAAACATAGAGAGAAAAAAATTTGACAATTTTATGGTTTTCTGTAGAACATGCTGTTGCAATCGACACAGAATGGCCGAATTGGGCACTTTTTATGGCAGTTTTCCTCGTCTTAATTGCCGTCATTTGGATCCCTGTCGTTGCTTTTGGAAGGTTTGACAAAAATTTTGGAAAATGTGGAATTTTTTTTTTAGAAATTTTGTTTTTTGAAATTAGATAGGTGTAGGTTTTCAATGCATATCTAAATCAAGTTGAAATTGATTTATTAAATGATATTTTTGTATTTCACACTATAAGCAGGTAGAAGTATATTAGGGATAGTTTGGAAACATTTTAGCAAAAGGATATATTCTGCTTTCAGGCCTTTGCATATTAAATGTCATATAAAGGTCAGATAGCCCAATAGAACCTAAAGATATCCTTTGAACTGATTGTTTTTGAATCATTTTGAGACTCAAATCATTGAGTTGAAATTTGAGAATATCTAGCCTATTTTTACATATAAGTAGTAGACAAATTTCATGTCAAAATGGCAAGTAGTTCTACCGAAAAACAGGCTACATATCAAAATTTCAAAATAAAAATTCCGTTTTCG
>JAQIXA010001968.1:0-20667 GCA_034699045.1 Nanhermannia cf. coronata Gr-Ori-00579 | reverse complement strand
TTTATATTTTGTCTATTAAATTTTTTTTGATTTTATACAGAAGTTATCATTAAAATTTGATTTTTAACTGCCTTTTTGCATGCCTTTTTTGCCATTTTTAGCTGCCATTTAAGGCTGCCTTTTTTGCATTTTAAGTGCCTTTTTTGTCCGGGCTCTGATAATGATAATGAATCATTTTTTGACTCAAATCTCAACTCAAGCCAAGTTACATTTTACATCATTATTTACATTGCAATTATTATCGTATACTATGTACTACTTTTTACTTTACCACAGGTACTTCTCGATGCTATAATCTACGTGTATAAGACCGGCAAAATATTGCATTTTAAGTTACTGAATTCTGAATTGAATACTGAATACTGATACTGAATACTGAATACTGATACTGGGACTGGGATAGGTTATAGGCATAGGTAAGAGTAATAATTCTATTTAATTTATTAATAAAAATAAAGTGTTTTATTATTTTATAATTAAAAAATATTATAAAAAGTTCTATTTATAGACTCTAGATTACAATTAAAATTTACAATTTACATTTTACAATTTACAATTACCTACATCATTATAATTTAGGTTCTTAAGCTGTAATTACAATTTATTTACTAATTTTTCAATTTTAATTTTACAATTTTTAGATACCTAATTCGAAACTAAATAATAACTAATATAAAATAAAAACAAATATAATTATCTAGTGTAAATTGATTCTTGGATTATTGGACTAATTATAAAAAATAAAAATTTGTAAAATAAAACTTGTTTAAAATATTATTTAAAGGTAATTGGAAGTAAAATTTTATAAAAGCTCTAAATTACAATTTTTAAGAATTGGCTATCAAATCTGTATGTGAGTGAGGGTATCAAAATTTATGACATTTATTGTACAATTAAATTATAATATAATACATAAGTAAAAATATAAAATTATAAGGATGATTATGACGAGTCATTATTCCATTATTGGTCTGTTCCTCTTATTTTTGAGTAAATCTTCCAATGGATTTGGATGGGGTAAGGATCACTTTATTTTTTATTATCTACCTTAGATATTTTATTAGGTAGTTAAGTCGGTTCAATTCTGAAAAATCAAATTGTCGCCTTAATTTTATATTTAATGTTTGTACTTTGTATGTACATGTACGAGTGTATGTAAAAGTGAGGCTAAAGATTTGAAGTTTCAGAAGAGCTATGCTGCTACAATATATTATCTTAATAGAAGACTTAAATTGGCCTGTCCTTGACCCTGACCTATTACATGATCATGATAGTAACTAGCTACATTGATATTATGTATTTATTTTATTTTAGATAAAGGCGAGAAGGTCTTATTAAAGCAAATAGAAGTACTAACACTCTATAATTCACAAATGACAACAGGACGAAGGTCTAGTCCTGTCTCACAGCTTAAATGCACTGGTGGTATGTATTTATGATATTTGTAAATTACAAGTAGGTAGGGTATTTTGTATTTTAATGATTTTTGAGTATACCTACCTATAATTTATAAATAAATAATAAATTGTTTAGGTTCGGCTCATTGTGCTTTCACACCTAAAGTAGTTCAATGCTATAATAGAGGATGGGATGGAGTAGACGTTCAAGTAATTTTATATAAAATCATCTGTATTCAAAGTTCAATAAGTATGAGATCAATAAATATGGATTTATACTTGTATTTATATTATTAGTGGGAGTGTAAAACTGACATGGACAATGATTACCGATTTGGTAATATTCAAGTCTCTTGTGAAGGCTATGATTATGCAGATGACCCATATATATTAAAGGGATCATGTGGGGTAAAATTTTTTTACATTTGGTACTGATACTGATGAGTAAATAATCAATTTTTAAATTTTTTGTAGCTTGAATATACTCTTGATCTGACTAAGGAAGGACACCAAAAAGAACATAACAGCTATGGCTATAATTCTTATTCATCATCTCATAATCAAGACTATTATCAAAAAAGAACCGGTTCTAGTTATAATAGCTCTGGACAAAGCATTGCTGTGTTCATTGTAGTTTGCATCATCATTTATGCTATTTATAAAACATGCATTGAACCAGTTGAAACTGAAAGAGCTCGAACCAGAACAAGTCAAGACTACCCCCCAGATCCTCCAAGAAGACAACCTCCGCCGTCATACGGGTTTAGAAATGACTATCAAGGTGATTCATGTTCTGGTTCTGGCTCCTCTGGATATGGAACAGGAGCATCACCTGGAGCTGGAAATTTCTGGACAGGAGCAGCTACAGGAGGTCTACTTGGCTATATGTTTGGCGCTCGAAATAATAATTATCAACAACAACAAGGTGGTGGGTGGTTTGGTTCTGGCTCTGGTACAAGATACAGATCAGGTGGCTCAAGCTGGGGTTCTGGTTTTTCTGGAGGAGGAGCAAGCACTTCAGCAGGGTCTTCTGGCACTCGTACAGCTTCAGGATTCGGGGGTACAACAAGGAGATAAAAGTAAATTAACAATTTCAAATTTTGTTGGGTAGGTATAGGTATGCGTGTTAATTAAACTTTTTTAACTTTAATTCAACGCAACATTTCTTATACTCAAAACCGTAAAATAACGAAGTAAATTAATATTAAAAATTACCAATAGCTTTTGTACGCATTAATTATAGTATAGTATGAAGATATGCTCTTACACTATGATGCGCATTGTACCTAGTTACTATATCACTATTTGTAAATGTAAATGATTCTGTAATTTGTAAACATAATTATGATTTAGAATTTAGAACTATATAGCTTTGAAGTCAAATGGACTCCGTTGTTCATTCGTTCATTAACAAAAAAAACTCCAAAAATTACATTTTCTAAATTAAATAAAAAGTATTGCCAAATATCAAATTGTCCAAACCAAAGTCCCCAGACAAATCGGATACCTAATTAATTCTAAGCGAATTTAGGATTATTAGAATTATTTGTTCTGTTCTGATTTTGATAGCAAATATTAATTTATCCTATACCTAGTAAGTATGTATTTGTATTTGTATTTATGTACATAAAATATCTAAATATCTTTTATAACGATCGTCGATCTAATTTAGTTAACTATACCTATGTAAACTAATCTTAAAAGTACTTAAATAAAATTACAAGTAAAAATTAACTTAAAAATTACCTATTTTTACACAATAATATGTAAATGTAAATAATTTCCTTCAAATTATTTAAAATATTAAAAATTCGATTTTATAAATGGGAATTTTGTGAAAAAATGCTAGAACATTTATATTTAAGTTTAGGTAACTAATCGATTTACAATTAACTATTTATATCCTGAGTCAATATTTTACTATCTTGTTGCTTTTATTATTAGTAAGGATCACAACACAACTTAACATAAAATGAGCAGTGAATATAAAGTGTAATTTTGACTTTGAAAATGAAAAAGCCAAAATTCATTCGTATAGGCACATTTAGTAGTAAAATTTAAAATGTACATGTACGAGTAGGGTACCCTATATATAGCACATAATTTGTTGCATTTATAATATGCCATTAAGTATTTCCATATGCCTTAACTAAATACATATTTACCTAACTTTTAGTACTTTATATAAAGATTAAACTCGAGCTTCATTTTGCAAAGTGCTCTATTGTCATTGTTAATAGGTCTCATCTTAAAAGATTATTTTATTAATCAAGATATTTATCTCGTTAAAATGCTTTTACTTATATTCAATTTAATTATATACCTAGGTACCCTATCTAATATAAAGGTATTTATATATAATTTATAAAATTTAAGTAGTTTCTAAACTAAAATTTAAGTAAGTACTTTGTAGATTAGCGCATCTAAATTATCGTACCATAGTACTTACTATCAGTACGAGCATATTAAGCATATTGAGCATATCTATTAAGTTACTTACGTTAGGATAGCAAAATTGATTTAGATTTCGTTTACTTACAATAATACCTACATATAATGGGTACCTGTTATTGTAAAACCGACAGATACTATTTTACAAAATTCCATTACAAATTTTTTGAAAAAAAAATCCGAAATTCTTACTTGTCTATAATAATAGGTAGGTAGTTCCTTGTTTTATAATATGAAAAATAGTGATCCATTAAAGTTGTTTAAATATTCCAAATATAAAGAAAACTTGGAAAGTTTTAAAATCAATAGCATTATGCATTTATCTAATTCTAATTCAGTGATATCTTATAAAAAATCTCCCTCAACCCCAACGACAATTATTACAATACCTGCTGAAGAACTTAATGATCAAGAAAATTTAATAGAAAATCAACTTTTTATATTGTTAAAACCATTTTTAAAATATTGTCAAATATTTGGATTATTTCCACTCTCATTTTCTGGAAATCCATCATCACCTCTGCAATTTAGCAAAAAAGCATACTCATACAGATCTCATCGAATATTTTTCCCCATTATATTACTCTATGTTTTACTACAATTCTTTTCAATGATTTATAAATCAATTTTTGATTCAACAACTTCTCTAATCGAACTTTTAATTCAAAGCTTGTGGGTGATCGGACCCATAATACCATTTACCATCTCATGCAGTTTACTCAGCTACTCGAAAAATCTTGAAATTATTAAGCTATTCAAAGAATGGTCAGAAATTGAAGCCTTTATTAAACCTATCGGGAATTCAAAAGGGTTGGTCAGAATTTCTAAAATTTTATTCATCATTCAAGGAAACATTTCGGTTATTTTACTTTTCATTTTTGTCAATATTCATACGTTAATTATGCCAGAATTTGGAGCCTATCCTATGTGCTACCTATCACATATAATCCCAGTCAATTTCCTCACAAGTTTTTCATTCAATTCAATATTTATTAGTATCTCCCTACTATCTACCCTTATTGGACTTTCCCTATTCAATATAATCTACATACTCATTTCTCTCAAAATATCCCAAGTTATCGAATACTTACAAAATAATGAGCTAGACATTAGTATTACAGAACATGAAGGACGTAAAAAGTCAAGAAATCTTGCTGAAACTACTTATAAATTCCAAAAAATCTCAAAATTTGTATCAAATCTTAATATTCTACTAGGTCCAGCAGTGCTTTTAGAAATGGCTCAAAATCTAGCAATCATTTGTATAAGTATTTTTATACAAATTCGAAGTGCTTCAAAAGACCTATCTAAGGAAGAGTCAATTAATACTCCCATGTCATTTATTTTAATTGCAGCTGCCTTCTTTTGTTCCATTCGGTTAATACTTTTCATTTTCTTTTTGGGTTTTATTCATGATTCCGCCTTTTCGTTTTGTCAAGCTATACCCAACTATATTGAAGAAATTCAGACTGATGAGCAGAGAATGATCGTTTTGTGTCATTTGTCTTTCAATTCAGTTAATTCTTTGGGACTGAATGCTTGGGGGTAAAATTCATTAAAATATTTTAAATAGTTAAATAGATAGTTCAATTATAAGGATCTAACATATTTACTCCGTATTATCTAATCTATCTTCATATTTAATTTATTCTCGTTATTTTAATTTTACCTATCGTTATTATTAGATTCTACCCGATCCACAAAAGGACATTAATTTCTACTCTATCACTAATTTTAACTTATATTATTGTTCTTAATCAAATCGTGTTATAGACACAGATTTAATACTTTATATTTTAAAAGTAGGTTTTAAAATTGGAATGGTTTATTTTTTTTTATTCTGAATTTTCTATATAAAAATGTATAAAAAACTGTATAAAATGTATAGTAATAAAAAAAAATTGAAAATATAAATCTGTTTTGTCACGAAAAAATAAAAAAAATGATATTTTTAGAAATGAGAAAGTAGGGTACTTTTAATGTACTTATGTAATGAATGTAGTTAATTTACCCGTCTAGTTAATAATTAATAATGGGCATCAAAATAATATTAGGTTAATGAGAAAGATTAAGTCGAACTTATGGAAGGCATGTTGACCAGATTCGTTCCAGTAGTGTTAAGTGGTTCAGCTTGAATAATTTTTTTCTCGAGTTTTTTTATTTTAATTGAAAGCGGTCCAGGAGTCACCTTATTAGTAAGCGATTGGTTCATTAAATGGTTGAGTGTTGCTTGATTAGCATCATTTTGAGTCTTTTCAGCTTCCTTGATTTTAGTTAAACTCCCAATTAATTTTTCACATTCGGCAAAAGTAACTTGGAAATCAAGGAACATCTAGAAAAAAATTTCAGAAGATTAGGTTATGTGAAGTTTAGATTCAGATTAATTTATTATTTTATTAGACAACTTAGGTACCGTTTGGATAAAATACTTATTCTGCATATAAAACTCGAATATATCTAAAATAAAATAATTATAATTAAATAAGTATTTATTATTAATTTTTTAGCTTACCCGTCGCTCGGTAAACTTCATACTCATCCAGTGGTTCAATAAAGCCTTCAATATTTGAATTCATTGTACGATAAACATGAAATAAATGATGGTAAGTCCTAGAGTATACATATACGGTCGTTTCACAGCTGCTACAAATACAAACAGGATCAATCTGCGTAATAGTAATAAAAAACAATAACAATATAAAAAGTAAAATATAATGCCAAAATATAAATCTACATTGTTCATTTATTAAACTTACAACTTCTTGATCATAAATTGTAAAATCCGCTCGATCATATCCAATTCCATAAACATTATGAAAAGTCCGTTGACATTTATTTAATGAACAAAAATAGCATAAAGTCGTGGGCAAAACTTCTTTATCATCCTTATCATATTTTCTTATAAAGGGATACATATCAAGCAATTTAAATTGATCTTTATTCCAGGGCAAAAGCTCGATCAGGGAGTCAATATGCAATTTTGTCGCTTCAGTCAAAATCATCCAGTCATTGTAAAAATATTTCTTAGTATTAGGATTTAAATTTATCTTCATAAATCCTTCAGAAAGTACTTCGCATGTAACCGATTTTAAGCAGCCAACATATGCAGAAAAAAAACCTTGTGTGTGACCTAGTGCAGTAAGAACTCTAAACAAAATAACAATTAAATTAAAATATTTTTCACATAAATGTAGAATATCAATAGTTATAAGTAGTTACGGAGATATTCGGTCAATAGGAAAATATTTAACATATGAATGGGGCGGTTTAGTTGGATCTTCAGCCTCTTTAACATGAATCACAGCAACGTATATAGGTTGATAATCCCTATATAGGTCTTCTTTAGAAACCAAATTTACCTAGAGAATTTTAAAATTCAAAGTTATGTAAAATTATATTCTCTTGCTTAGAATTATAGCTTTACACATAAAACACATTATAGATTACACAACATAATTATAATACAGCATTATTACCTCCTCAGTTGACACATAAAATAACATTTTGTTAATAATAAGGCCTTCAAACAATCGAATTTTATCTTCTTCAATCTGAAAAATCTCCAAATCTTCATCTTCTTGAGGATTGCCTGGCTCGTAAAATGCGTCCTTTTTATTTATAACAAATTTGTCGACCTGCAAAATTATATAATAAAGTATTAATAAATATTAAATTCTGACGTAGAGTAAAAAGATATATACCTAATAAAAATATTACCTTATACAAAATTTCCTTATCCTCCTCTGAATATGTTGTAGCAAAACAAACTAAACGACTTGAATTAGAAGAAGATTTGTCAAATCCAGAGTCAATCTTACCACTTTGTGCGATTGCCTTTTGATCTTTTTTCTTTTGAATAGCTTTAGACTTAGTTGAAGACAGCATATTTAATTGAATACTACTTTTTTTACGCCTATATGGTTCATCAATTTGAAATTCAATTCCATAACGTTTCCTATATAAACATAAACAATAAATAAAATTATAGGAATTTAACATGTACCCTACATGAATTAAACTTGAAACTTGTTATTCATAACATAACATTTTGTGTTGAGTTTAATTAATATTATGTAGGTAATAATACCTTGCTGTAGCTACTCTTTTAGGTCTTGAACTAGAACAGCTTGGATTCTCGAGATTTTTTTCCACATTAAGTTGATGCTGAACCGCTAATTCTTGTGCATGAGAACTTCGAGATCTTCTTTTCTTATCCGGTTTACTATTATTTAATCCAACTTTAACCGAGTTAACAACAAGGTTTCCATTTGAGTTTCCATTTTCCTCATGTGGTCCAGTTGCTGTTGATAACGGTGCCTGTTCTTGTTTATCAACTACTTCTTCACTATTCAATTCAACTATATTTTCTTTTCCATTTAACAGCTTAGCTTTAGATTGTAATTCATCAATTGTTCTCATCTGTTTAGCAATAGGTTTGTTATTTGGAGTTATAACCTTCTTTTCAACATCAATATTTGATTGTTCTATCAAGAGAGTTTCTTGACTTTTAGCATCATCAATTTGTTTAAGTGTTAAAATCCCAGCATCAGGAGAAGTTAATGAATATTCTTTAGAAATTGGGTCTTCTGCTAACATTTCTTGTGCTTGTGATACATTTTGATTCTTTTTTATAGATTGTTTAATTTTTCTTCGACCAACGTCGCAAATATCTGGGCTCAACTCCCTCTTTCTAACTTTACTAAGCACCTGCACTTCAATATTTTCATTTTGCGGCTCTTGAATAGCTTTGATAGTGGATGATTTAGTTGTGGCTGGAGCTTGTGTTACAATAAAATTCGTTTCTTTCTGAAGTATTGGCATTAGGAACTGCTCGTCATTACCATCATTACCGTCATCATTATCAGATTTTGACGGAGAAACTTCAATATTCTGAAAAGGTCCATCGAGATTAAATGAGGACAATGGAGAAGAGTTTAAATCGGTGTGTAACTCGCCATCGCCTTCAACATTTGGGGGGCTCATTTTCAAGTCTAAAATAACAAAAAAAAAAGATTAATTTGTAAAAAATAAAAATCTGTTGTAAAGTAATAAATTAAATAATGTTAATGTTCGACACCAGTCACCTGCTTTTGGGTGACTGGTGTCGAACCCCAAGAATACAATCTATTCTGCGCTCTAATTATCTATTTATACTAATAATTCAGCTCTGAAAACCCCAACTATTGTCTTGATTTTAATTTTTAATCAGTAAACCTATAGTTAGACCTCTAGTTAAATTTAAAGAAAAATTACTAATTTCAATAATGGCTAAAAGATAATTCTCTTTCACTACTATTTAAATATGTCACAATCTCTTTTTTTTATATATATAATATTATGTTATTTTAATTTTAAGGTTCTTCGATAGTTTATCATTGGAAACTGGAAAACAGCATATTATTTGTTGAATGATATAACTTTAAAGCTAATAAAATAAAAAAATAAAAAAAATAAATAAAAAGTCAGTATTAGTTATACAGTAGTTTCAAATTATTATTATAATTCACCATTTATTAATTTTTTAATGAATTTTAATATTTTTCTGCAAAATTCCAACTATGGAATTTTCACATGTAGGTAGGTGTTTCACAAATTTAGCAGAATTTTGAATTTGATATTGAAGTTATTGTAAGAAATACAATTTTTAAAATCGATCGTTTTGGTGCTGAACTTGAAAAAGGCCTCTTAGCAATTGAAAATTCAACTTATAAATTGGCAGAATCGAAAGCAAGTTCTCTCACTAATTGTCAAGAGGGATTAGTCAGTCATTTAAAGGCGGAAATTTCCAAAATCTCGAATCTAAATTTTGATGATCGAATTCAGTATATTGTGCAGATTATTGAATTGAATCAGATTGAATGAAGATTATTGAATAGTGCCATGAAAGGGTAGGGTACTGACTTAAAAATAATATCCCATATTTTTTTTTAAATATTAATAAAAACTGATATTATTTGTACATATAATAATAATTAGGTACCTACTTTTTACTTATTTTAATTTTTTAGTATATACAATACTTGTATTGATAGTCTCTTACCTACAATTAATTAACTACCTATAAATTCTTAATAAATTGTCAATTTTTCTCAATTTTGAAATTCTATTTAATTTTGATTCAATTAAAATTTAATAAATTATATTATTTATATATAATTAGAAAATTAAAGATCGATTTGATTGGTCATCATTAGAAAGATTTTTTTCTTTTACCTACAATACATACATATTAGAAAAGTATACCTAGATATCTAGATCAGAATAGGTTTTTACTAGATACTACATACCTATAAAATGGCAGTTATGCATATAAGATATTTTTGCTTTATACATTATATGATTATTTAAGGGTATTACTTGTGCTAACCAGGTAACCATTTATCATAACAAGTTTTTGGTTAAAAACTACGTTCTAGATTGAATACTTGAAGCTGAAACTATAGATTACCAATAAGTATAACCAATATAAATAGTTCAGGTAAGGTATTCTACATTAATTATAAGGTTATATTTTAAAACTAAAAGATAACTGAAATGACACATGAAAAATAGCTCAGTCTGTGTATAGGCAGCTCTACTGTATTGTATTTTATTGACATATTCATATTCTGTAAGTAAAGGGATTTTTTTGCTTTTGTCCTCTGCCCTTTATGTCTTCAATTTAAAAGATTATCAGTTTTTACAATAAGTAAGATAGGGTAGGGTACTTATTGTAAACATCGATGATATGAGACATATGCATATATGTTCAGAGTGTATGTTAAATGTTATATCCTATCCTACATCATACTAAGTATTCTGTAGTACGAGTATACTCGTATTGTATAGGATAATAGCATTTGAAATTCAAAAAAAAATCTTTCGATTGTAAGATATACCAAATAGAAGCGACAAGGTTTGAAAAAATTGTCATTTTGAAAATGAATCTACTTGTGGAGGATCCAGTTGACCCTTATAAACTTCAGGTCAATGAAGAATTACTCAAATACATTGTTGAAAAAACCAAAAGGCCTCCAGTAATCATCACTTGTATTGGTTCAGGAAATTTTTATAATGAATATTCAGTGAACAAATTTTTAACCTGCTTGGAATCAAGAGCTGATTACACGATTGTTGAAGCTCAAGTGACTCATGACCGAGATGCTACAAAAGGAATCACATTATGGAGAGAAATTTATCGAAAAAATGGAAATTCTGCTGAGGATCAAGCCATTTTTGTGTTCAATTTAAGCCGAGACTACACTACCGATGAAAACTATTTCAACCAATTGGTGGCCTTTGCAAAGATTATTTCATCGGTGATTTTGCAAACTGCTTATGGCATTTTATGGAAGGTGATTTGATCTAAAATTCATAATATACCTAATGCATTATTTACCCATTATAAGATAAATATTACATATTGAAATATTTTTGCAGGACACTGATGGTAGGTTTTCAAAATGGATTGAAAATCAAGAGAAAGTGTTGAAGAAAAAAGCTCAAGTTGCCAGACGTTATACTGAAGATTTTTGCAAATTTGGTGAAGAAATATTTGCAAATGAATTTGCTGTAAAAGTTTTTCCTGAGGAATTTGGAGATTTTGTTCGAGGTGTGGCTAAATTGGTTGAAGCTGAATTACATCCTATTTTAAATGGTATTAATGGAGGAAATGGACAAAATTCAAATGGAACTATGAATAATCTGGAATATAATTCTGATGTGAATATGCATAGCCAAGGTATTGTCTAACTTTAAAAATAATACATACCTAGTAGGTATATACTGCTACTGATAGTACGATACATACATAGTATTCAGATACCTAGTTATTTTGTAATACATACCCTATAACTTTACGAGTATAAAATCTGATTTAAGTTTTTAACAGCCAGCTTCCTATAATAGAATTTTACTATTTTTTTTTACATTTTATTCTTAATTGCTAATAGATTATTATATTTCTAGAAATTAGAGATCAAAGTCACTCAATTTCTCTGAATGCTGAAAGTCTGCCTAATTTGATTCAAAGTTCAACCTCAGGTATGCATTTTAATAATGAAAAATATTAATATATTTTTAGAACTAAATCGAGTTTTTAAAATCTGAATTGTAAAATCTGAACCTACTTAAATTTTAAAAATTTTGTAGGTTCTACTACCATTACTATGAATGTGCAGTCTAAAAGTTCTATAAAAAATGGAGCAAATCAGATTAATTCAAATCCTTCAAATGGTAAGTCAGTATTTAGTTATACAGTGGTTTCAATATCATTATTAGAATTCATTTTAATTCACCATTTATTAATTTTAATGAATTTTAACTGTATTTTAATTGTATTTTTGTCAAAGTGCTTGAATCTGATACCGAAATTAAAAATCAACCAATGATGTCAAATCAAGAACAAGAACAAGTCAAGATAGGAACATTTTTGATACAACAAAATGTGTATGATAAAAAAGAGATCGAGACACAAACTGATCACAATTCCAGCTTAATTGATTTTAAAGAGAATGAGAAAGAACCTTTACTAATCTTGACAAAAAATTCTTGTTTAAATAAGCAAATTCAAGAAATGATCATTGAAAATATCTACAAAGAAATTGAAAGGAAAGTCGAAGTCAAAGAGATTCACTACACAAATATGGCTCATCTCTTGTCCAATTTCAACACGATCACAATTGAAACACTGGATCAATTTGAAGTTTATAAACCAGAAAATGGGCAAAATCAAATTATGAACCTGGGGGGAAATTTATTGCAACCTTTAGAATTTTTGGAAAAATTTCAAAACTCGAAACTTTTTCAAAATTGGGGGAAAGTATTCAAATCCGTTGATATGCTTTATACAGAATTAAGCCAAGATTTCTTAAAGAAAATGAAAGAAATGCAAGATCATAGCAATTTTGATGGTTGGAATTTGCAAGAATGGGCAGAAAGTTGGATGTCAAATATTTGCAACGAAAATGGAATCAACTTGGAACTTTTCAAAAAGTCTACAAATGCAATAATGGAATTTCCAAAAGTTTTAAAAAGTTTTCAAAATATTATCAAAGTAATAATTATTTATGATGATGATGTCAAAAATTATTTCAGCAAATTCATAAAAAATTCAACGAATGCAAAATTCGAAAATCATATTACAAAATTTCTTGAAATCTCGATTTTTAAAGCTGGTTTTGATGATGACATTTTTTTGAATGCTGGAGAGTATTTCTTAGAAATTTTGAATCAAAGTGTCAAAATTCGAAGCCAAATAATTTATGAGAATATGAAGGTGATGAATGACGATTGTGCAAAATTAGCTAAATTTATGAAGACTAAGTTTGAGCTTAAAATTGAAGATTTCTTCCCAATTCAAACTCTATCTACTTCAAAGGAAATCAAAAGGATTGCAAATGAATTCAAGACTTTTTGCTCTGAATACTTTTCTGCAAAATTCCAACTATGGCATGAAGGTGTTTCAGAAATTTGGAAAAAGTTAGAACTTGATATGGAAGATATCGTAAGAAATAAAATTTTGAAAATTGATGATTTTGGTGCCGAACTTGAAAATTTCCTCTTAGCAATTGAAACTTCTACTTATAATTTGGCAGAATTGAAAGCAAGTTCTCTTATATATTGTCAAAAGGAATTAGTCAGTCATTTTAGAAAGGAAATTTCCGAAAAGACAAATCTACAGTTTGATTACCGAGCCCAGGAATTAATGCAGAATATTGAAACCAATTTTTCGACATATCAAGAAAAATATGAATCTTTTATTCAAGCCAATAGTTGTCAAATACAAGATCCATTGAATGCAAATGAATCTCAAGATAGTACTAAAGATATAAACATATGCATCAATCTCGGTTATGACACAATCCAAGTCATGTTTATAAAAGACAACTCTTGCAAAATAAATTTAGACAGACCAAGTGGAAAACCATTGAAAAATCAAATTGGTCTCGATTCACAAGGACTTTTAAGCTTTGGAGCAAAGGCCGATAATCTCAATAAAAAAATACTTGGGTCAGAATTATTAAATCCAGATACTCCATTCATTCATGAATTTGGAAATATAAAGATCTCAAAATTGGAATTATTGGCCCTCATTCTGAAGTACATCAAAGTGCTCATTGAAAATAAAAATTCAGTTCAAATCAAAAGATGTGTTTTGGTGGTTCCAACTTTCCTTTCAATGGGATTGAAGTCAATGCTGAAGTTGTCTGCAAAAATTGCTGGTTTACATGATGTTGAAATTATGAGTGAGTCATTAGCTGTAGCCACCTACTACTATTATTCAATATTTGAAAAGAAACCAAATACAAGACAACAAGATGAGTATCTTCTGTTTAGCAAGGTCGAGAGGTCTCAAATCGAGTCATGGCTAGTTTTAATGAAGAAAAATGAGCTTCAAATGAGAGAAGTTGTGAATTGTGCAATGCTATCTGATGACCTCTTTAATCAAAGTGTGCACTCAAATGGTCAATTAGAAGCCCATTTACCTGACGAAGAAATACCAAAAATACTGAATTATTCAAAAGTAAGGTGCCTAAAAGAGTACGAAACTCGGTTTTCAACTAAGATTAAGATTTTACATTCAATTTCTTTTAAAACTATTCTTTATTCTTCTGAGGAAAATGTCAAAAATATGTTCAAACCTGATGTAGATTTATCTGATCATGCTGCATTGGTAGGCGGAATTATTTGGGCTAATAATCAATTTCTAGATGATTCAAATTTGAGGAATTTGAAAATTTCAACATCAACTCCATACATCATCAATCTTATAACTGAGGGAGAAATTTTTTGTTTTTCAACTAGTCTGAAATTATATAATGAAATCTACAATGAGCCTTCAAGCTGGAGTTCTTTGTCTTCAAAAACCATTGGTAAAAATGAAGCAAAAAATCTCAAATTCTGTATAACTGAGGTTATCTCTGCCAATGCTAATCGAGAAATTTTGAATCAATTTCAACTTGAATGGGAATTATCTGAAGAGGAAGAAATAACTTGGATTTTTGATCAAGATGGTACTTTGAATTTTTTCATGTTGGTGCAACCTAATCAATTATTGCCTCTACAATCTACTTGGATTTTTAATTCTACACCAATGGATGAGGAAAATTTGCAAAAATCGAGCAATCAAGTCGAAAAAATTTATTCTGGGGGATTGAACGAGATTTTTAAAGATAGAAAAGAATTGCAAGAAATGATGAATAAATCAAAATTGGACATGGACTCGAAAAAAGATTTGAATCAAACACTTAAAGGTCGGCTGGAGGAGATTTTCAAAGAAATTACTAAAGCTCTGGCTAATGAGAAATCATTTGAAAGCTCAGATCATTTGAAAGAGCTGAAAGAAAAACTTGAAAAATATAATCGAATTCTATCAAAATAAATAACCATCAAAATTGTGTTAATTTTTTAAACTTCTTCAGTTGAAATAATTAGATACTCTAGGGTACTCATAAAATATTTTAAATTCTTAATTTTAATAGCCATATGTACTAATTCTAATTAATCATAATATTTTTCTCATTTAATATTTTAAGTACAAGTCAGCTTAAAAAAAGGTATTCCAATTCCAAATTACACTATGGTACCTATATTATCTAGAGATAGCCTTATTTTTTATAATGCCTAAGCATTTGATAAACAAACTGTAGAAATTATTAGTATCTCTTTTGTGAAATATAAATAGAAAATACCTTAATTACTTATTTAATTGATATTCAATTTCCTCGATTTTTTTAATATATTAAATTCCATTTGCTAATTTCTGATTCACTTTTTAATAAATTACATAATAATGCTTACCTACTACATATATGTAATAAACATTATTTATAGAAGTAAAGTATAGATTAGGTTAAGTTGCTTATCGTTAGAATATACAATATCTGTAGTTACAAAAATCCGGAGTTTATGTTTTATCAAATTGAATTTTTGCTTCAACTAAACTCGAATCTATTCCAGCTCCAGCCAGGCTACTGATAAATTGTATTTTACTCGTAGCTGTAGGGTACAGCATTTATGTATGTACTGTACATGGACATATCTGTTGGTTTTTCTGATATGTATAGGTATATTAGATTTTAAACTTGGAACTGAATTATATGGCGCATTATAAATTATTTATATTTTTTGAAGACAACGAGAATGAATGACTGGATAAAATAGGTAAATGTTATTTATACTTACTGATTCTGATACTGATAAATTAGGTAGGGTATCTACAGTATAATTTTTAAAAGCTAGTTTTATTAAATACATATAATATCTAATAAATTTTTGATTATTTTCTCGTAAAATTTATATCATTTCATTTAGGTAGGGAATAGGGTTCCCTACATATATCAGCTTAATATCGACAGGTAGAAGTATTGAAGGCAATTTTAAGAATGGCCTTTTTGACTTTTATCTTTTGTTTTGTCCTTTTTGTCTTTTATATAGGCTTCAAATGAAATGGTGATACAGATAATAATGCATATAAGTTGTATATATTATAAATAGGGTACTTAGCTATTTAATACAAAAGATATATTTACCAAAAACTATATAATCTAAAATACTTTTATACACCTACCTAATAATACGGATATAAGGCAAGGCATCAGTTTAAAATATCAAAAAAATCATTCGAATTTTGACAGAGACAGGAATAGTAAGGGCTAGTAAATGTATATACCCTATTCGTACTATTAGCATAGCTAGCTAGCTAGAAAACTTGTAAGTTAGCAAAAAATGGTGAGATTTTTTAATTTTTAAATTGTAAAAATGAATCTACTTGACCCTTATAAACTGAAAGCCAATGAAGAATTACTCAAATACATTGAAGAAAAAACCAAAAATCCTCCCATTATTATCACATGTATTGGCTCAAGCAGTATTTATAATGAATTTTCAGTGAACAAATTTTTAACCTGCTTGAAATCAAAATCTGATTTCAAGATTGTTGAAGCTGAAGTGACTCATGACCGAGGTGCTATAAAAGGAATTACATTATGGAGAGAAATTTATCGAAAAAATGGAAATCCTGCCGAGGATCAAGCCTTTTTTGTGTTCAATTTAAGCCGAGACAACACTAACGATAAAAACTATTTCAACAAATTGGTGGCTTTTGCAAAGATTATTTCATCTGTGATTTTGCAAACTGATTACAATATTTTATGGAAGGTGATTTGAAAGTTCTGAGACTCTAATCTATCTACCATACACATTATTTACATATTATGTATCATTGTAAAAAAAAGAATTACATGTTGAAATATTTTTGCAGGACATTGATGGGAAGTTTTCAAAATGGATCGAAAATCAAGAGAAGATGTTAAACATAAAAGCTCGAGTTGCCCGTAGTTATTCTGAAGATTTTTGCAAATTTGGTGAAGAAATATTTACCTATGAATTTGCTGGAAAAGTTTTTCCTGAGGTATTTGGAGACTTTGTTCGATCTTTGGCTAATTTGGCTGAAGCTGGATTACATCCTACTCGTATTTTAAATTGTCAAAATCCAACTGGAACTATGGATAAACTGGAAAATAATTCTGATGTGGATATGCCTAACCAGGGTATGGTCTAACAATAAAAATAGATGGTACATAGATAGTGCTTATTGTAGTTAAAATCTGATTTGAGTGTTAGACAATTTCCTACATATAAAGAACTTTTTTATATTTTCTATTTTAAACTTTCATGAATTGATAATTATTGATTATTTTATTTTTAGAAATTGTAGATCAAAGTCAATCAATTTCTTTGAAAGCAGAAAATCTGTCTACTTTGACTCAAAGCTCAAGCTCAGGTAATTGAAATGAAAAAAATTATAATTTATATTTATATTTTATACTATTGGTATATATTTTTTTGATAATTTGTTGATAAATACTTTGTAGGTACACTATTATCTGATATTTATAAACAATAATATAAAGAACTAAATTTTAAATTTTAAAATATTTTTTGTAGGTTCTACTACCATTCGTATAAATCAAGGAAAAGGACAAGTCAAATTTTTGAAGCAACAAAATGTATATAAGAAAGAGGAGATTGAGACACAAATGGATCATAAAATTAACCATAAATTGACTCAAACCGATCCCGATTTCAATCACAATGAGACACAAACTGATCATAATTCCACCTTTATTGATATTAAAGTGAATGAGAAAAAACCTCTACTAATCTTGACAAAAAATTCTTGTTTAAATAAGGAAATTCATGATATCATCATTGACAATATCTATAAAAAAATAGAAAGGAAAGTCGAATTCAAAGAGATTCACTATTCAAGTATTGATCATCTCTTGTCCAATTTCAATAAAATCACAAATGAAATACTGGAACAATTTCAGGTTTATAATCCCGAAAATGATCAAAACCAAATTATGAACCTAGGCCAAAATTTATTGCAGCCTTTGGAATTTTTGGAAAAATTTAAAAGCTCGAGACTTTTTCAAAATTGGGCGAAGGTATTCAAATCCGTTGATATGTTGTGTACAAAATTAAGCCATGATTTCTTAAAGAAAATGAAGAAAATGCAAGATAACAATTTTTCTGGATGGAATTTATCAGAATGGGCTGAAAGTTTGATGTCGAATATTTGCAACAAAAACGGAATCAACTTGGGACTTTTCAAAAGGTCTACAAATGCAAAAATGGAATTTCCAAAAATTTTGAAAGATTTTCAAGATATTATTAAAGTAATAATCATTTATGATGATGAAGTTAAAAATTATTTCAGCATGTATATGAAAAATTCAGTAAATGCAAAATTTGAAGATCATATTTCAAAATTTCTAGAAATCTCGATTTTTAAAGCTGGATTTGCAGGTAACAAGTTTTTGAATTCTGGAGAGTATTTCGTACAAATTTTGAATGAAAGTGTCAAAATTCGAAGCCAAATAATTTATTATAAAATGTTTCCTGAGAATGATAGGAAAATGCAAGTAGATACAAATGTGAAATTGGGAAAATTTATGAAGATTAAATTTGAGTCTAATACTACTCAGTCTACTTCAAAAGAAATCAAAAGGGTTGCAAATGAATTCAAGTCATTCTGCTCTGAATACTTTTCTGCAAAATTCCAACTATGGCATGAAATTGTTTCACAAATTTGGCAAAATATTGAATTTGATATTGAAGATATGGTAAGAAATACAATTTTGAAAATGGATTGTTTTAGTGTTGGACTTGAAAAAGTTCTCAGTAATTGAAACTTCAGCCTATAAATTGGCAGAATCGAAAGCAAGTTCTCTCACTCATTGTCAAGAGGGATTAGTAAGTCATTTTATGTCGGAAATTTCCAAAATCTCGAATCTAAATTTTGATGATCGAATTTCGAATATTGTGCAGAACATTGAAGCTAATTTTTCAACATATCAAGAAAAACATAAGGCTTCTATTTAAGGCGCTAATTCTCAACTATAACCAGCAAGACTCACTGAAATTCATTATGCAATATTGAATCAGATTTAAGATTATTGAGAAAGTAAAGTGATTATAAAAATTAATTTTAAAATTATTTTTTAAAAATTCCAATAAATATATTACTTAAAAGCTAAGTTCTATTAAAATTGATTAGGTACTATACAATAAAATATTACTACAATTTATAATGATAAGAAAAATACCTACTTACTGATTCTCATATTGATAAATAGGTAGGGTATCTACGTATAATTATTAAAAGCTATAGTTTTATTTAATACATATAATATTTAATAAATTTTTGATTTTTTCTGGTAAAATTTATATCATTTCATTTAGGTAGGGTACATATCTGTATATCAGCTTAATTTTGACAGATAGAAGTATTGAGTGTTGAAGGCATTAATAGGCAATTTTAAGAATGACCTTTTTGACTTTTATCTTTTGTCTTTTTTGTCTTTTATAGGCTTCAAATGAAATGGTGATATGTACTGATAATAATGAATATAAGTAGCTAGGGTATATATTATAAATACGGTACTTTACTATTTAATAGAAAAGATATATTTACCAATATGTAACTAAATAATCTAAAATGCATGTATATATGGTACCTACCTAATAATACGGATATAAGCCAAGGCATCAGTTTAAAATATCAAAAAAATCATTCGAATTTTGACAGAGACAGTCAGGGCTAGTAAATGTATATACCCTTCGTCTATAGCTAGGTAGAAAACTTGTAAGTTAGCAAAAAATGGCGAAATTTTTTAATTTTTAAATTGTAAAAATGAATCTACTTGTGGAAGTGCCGGATGACCATTATAAACTTCAGGTCAATGAAGAATTACTCAAATATATTGAGGAAAAAACCGAGAATCCTCCAATTATCATCACATGTATTGGTGCAAAAAGTTTTTACAATGAATATTCAGTGAACAATTTTTTAACCTGCTTGAAATCAAGATCTGATTTCAAGATTGTTGAAGCTGAAGTGACTCATGGTCGAGATGCTACAAAAGGAATCACATTATGGAGAGAAATTTATCGAAAAAATGGAAATCCTGCCGAGGATCAAACTTTTTTTGTGTTCAATTTAAGCCGAGACAACACTATTGATAAAAATTATTTCAACCTATTGGTGGCTTTTGTAAAAATCATTTCATCCGTGATTTTGCAAACTGATTACAATATTTTATGGAAGGTGATTTGAAATTTTGAGACTCTAATTATATAATATACTGATAATATATCTAGACATTATTTAATATTATAAAAAAAAGAATTACAGTTGAAATATTTTTGCAGGACATTGATGGGAAGTTTTCAAAATGGATCGAAAATCAAGAGAAGATGTTAAACAAAAAAGCTCGAGTTGCCCGTAGTTATTCTGAAGATTTTTGCAAATTTGGTGAAGAAATATTTACCT
>JAQIXA010001967.1:0-20673 GCA_034699045.1 Nanhermannia cf. coronata Gr-Ori-00579 | reverse complement strand
TCGTAATTATATTTAAAAAGCTCTTTAATTAATCTTAATTTAAAATCGTTCAAAGTTAAATGGCGGATCCTCTGTATTCTTAAGCAAACATTTGAATAAATTATAGATTTACCTTTCCTTGAGGATAATAGATGTATTCATCATACCAATCTACTGCTTCAACAAGACCTATAAAATTAATCGTCAATAATATTTTTTCTATTTAAACATCTGTAGTATGTAGTTTAGATGGTTTTAAGTATTGTAGAAAAAATACCAGGAATAAGGTGATCATGAGGATCAAAAGGATTAAATCGATAACGACCTAGCTGATCTCTACTATCGCCAGCAATAACTCCAATTTTTTCTAAACATCTTCCTAATGAACATTAAGAAAAAGAATAGGTAATATTAAATTTTGATTGAAAAATGATTTACCAATATTAACATCTTCATGATCCCAAACGGTGAATCCCTTTGGGCACAAGTTTGAGTTATGTAAAGCAATTTCGACAAATCTCTTGACTGCTTCTCTACTTAAAACATAACCTGTTGACATTTTTTTAAAAACTGTCTTAAGACCCTTTATTTCTATAATTTTGGTTTATTTTTGTTTTATAAAACTTGCCTGCGCCACCAGACATATATCCTTGCCAGCTATAAGGTTTGAACTTACACCCATAGTATATTGGTGTATTTGGATCAACATCTTTTAACATATATCGCAAATTCTCAACAATAACGAAAGTATCGTCGTCAGCCTTCATGAACCAGTCATAGTCATTTAAATATTTTTGATCGTAAATAAATTTAAATGCTTCTCTTGTTTTTTCCCAAAGATATGTTCTTCCTTCTTGAACATTATTCAATTTAATGACTCCAAGCTCAGTGTCTAAAAATTAAAAATAATAAAAAACCAAAACAATATTAAATAAAATAGATCATAATTGTATTAAGTAGATAAGTAATTAATATTTTTAATTACTACCATTTTCAGAACTTAAAATCAGCAGCTTGTTACATCTTTTACCCCAAGTTCTTTTGACGTGAATCTTAAATGAAAATACAGGTGTAATGCTCTCTAAATCATATCATTTTAGACTAATTATATAATTTTAAACTTACTGCTTTCAGTCTATGATTAGTAGGATTAGTCATTACCCAGCACAAAACTCTGACTTTTTTCTTTAATATTTGAGCTTCTAGATCAGAGCCATGATGTATTTTATCTTCACTATGCTCCCACTCTAATTCTAATGGAACTGGAGGCAATTCTCTGAAATTATAAAACGTGAATTGTATTATAGAGTTGAATGCTTTCAATTTCAATGACGAAATTCATAAAAATCATCATTGAAATTACTAAATATGAAAAGAACGAACCTAGTAAGTAAGTCATTCACACTGAAAGGATTCCTAAACTTAAAAATATTAGGAATAGTGATTTGTATCTGATCATCCGGATAAAAGAGGTAGAAAAACGAAGACAAGACGATGATGAAAACACCAAATCCCAGAATTAGGGCAAAACAAATTCCTAAATATCGATTGTAAGTTATCATCTCAATTTCCTAGATAATATCCTTTATCATAGTCCTAATGTCAAAGACCGAAGCAAAACCTTCAAATTTAACAAAAATCATTAAAAATTAGAAAGATTTAAAACTTACAAATAATCCATTCAAATTAAAATGCATCATAGTAGGCACATACTTTACTTTATAGTTAGACAAAGGGTCAGTATCAAATGTTCTAGTCAATTGTCCAGGGATCAGGGTTCAGGGTACTCAAATTACTTGACCTTTTAATAATAAGATAAAATATAGCAATAATATTATTTTTAAGTTAAAGCTTGTATATGTGTGTGTGGACACAATAAGGATAAGGATTAGGTCAAATTAAAATAATTAAATAATTAGCTAATCTATTACCTTTTAAATAGGAGGTCAAAGTTTTTCGAGATTAAAGCTATAATTATAAATTATCAAAATTATAATCTCTTTCTCTTATCTTACCTCCCTGCTTTGTGAATGATAATTATTTAATGATGAATGATTCAACCCTCAGCCCGTGCCGCGCAGTCGTAAACTATAACTTTCTTGTGAATTTATTTTACAATTTCATTTTCAATTCGAGATTTGGGACACTTTTTGGTCAACTTTGGAGCCAATTTAGGTGTATCTGATAGTGAGAGGCCTTTGCAAACGTCGTCAAATGCAAATGGTACCAAAACTCAACTTGAGAGGGTTTGGGTGCCATTTGAGTCATTTGACGACGTAGTAGTCGTACTGTAGTACTAGTAGTACCGTGAGCCTATAGCCGATGCCGATAATTTTAGCTAGCCTCGCTCGCTCGAGCTCGGTTCGGTTCAATTTCAACGAAATAAGATGTTGCTGCTCTCTATATATATGGGGTCATTCAAAAAGTTCGTGTAATTGAGCTCGTGATCGTGTGATCTTATAAATAAAAAATAACTACATAGCAGTTAAAAGTAATTCAATGGAACTATATTGCACCACTTGACCCTTTCCTGTCATTTGTCCATGACCTCCAGCGAGGCGTTTTTTGGAGCACTGAAAAAATGCTCAAAAACGGCTTGATCCCTCATCTTCTCCGAGGAATATCTACCCCAAATTTTTTTTGACCCAGGTGTCACTTGGGATCTAACCTGGACAATAGGTGGATGTCCCATCAATTTGGCCCGCTTTTCTGCCAAAATATTCTTGATGAGCACGGCGGTGTAAAATTTAGCAATTTCTTACCCAAGAATGATTTTGGAGTATTGGCGTCTCTAATGAACAGCCCGAAGACTAGGGGGAGACTTTATTTTGTACAAATAAAAAAATGTACATTTTAAAGCCATCATTTTACTCGATTGTTATTCCCAAAATATAAAAAGACTTTGTACAAAATAAAGCTAGCCTTTATGTAATCTAAAAAAATTGAACTAATATGAGCATTAACCTCAAACTGCTCATGAAATATGGAAAGATCTAGAAAATGAAATCAAAAACTTTAAATAAAGACTTAATACAATGCCTTAAGTTTATGCAAGTTCTAATCCACCTGCAAATGATATTAACTTTTCCAAACAATAAAAATGGCTGAGACCTTATGGGGGTCTTTCATGCCAAGTTGGTTAAGATCGGTCCAGTAGCTCTCGATAGAGTTATCCTCTGGAAAAACGACGGGCAAAGTGCAAGAAAAGTTTAATAATAAGGGCTCTCTTCGCTCGCCCAATATATTCGACTCCGACTCCAGGAGCTGATCGGCTCTTAGGAGTCGGAGTCGTTTTTGAGAGTACTATACCAGGTATAGTATACCTACCTATTTGAGTTTACAATTGCAATTGTAAACTTCCGAAAGCCGAAAGGTGTTAAATGCGATAAAAAGTAAAGCAATTTAGGTACTAATAAGCTTATAGTTTGTTTAAATTCGGATAGAAAAACCGGCTTTTGGTCTCATTGAGCACAAAGTTGAGACCAAAGCTTGATTATTTTTACAAGTACCCTACCTAATTAGACTTAAATAAAAAATTTCATTACATTAGAGGATAAGTAAGTATAAGACAAATCTCATTTATTTATTTTATCTTTTTATATTTGACATGAATTATTTAAAATCTATTTTGTATTGTCATTTACATTTACATTATGTATTTTAGTATTCGAGACCTATTTTAATACTATTTACATTTACCTTCAACCTGATTTTGAGTTTCAAGAGTTTTGAGAATTCAGTGCATATCTGAATCTGAATTAATTCCCATCTACACATTTACTAATAGTTTACAACAATAATGAGGCTCTTACAAACTTTTTTTTTACATTTTCAAGATGTTCAATTCAGGTATTCCATACTATAGTATATGTATAGTATAGTAGGGTACATATAAAATATTTTGTATAAGCCGTTATCAAAATATCTTGAATCTTGACCAAAAATAACAATTACACTTATACCCTATATATTTATAATGTGTTTATATAGGTACCATTATATTTTAAATTCATATTCATATTCATATGCATATGATATTGTGTATTGAACCTAGTAAGAAATGCTTAAACATAATAATTTTAATAACTACTTAACTTACTCTAATATTTTTTACAATAGGGGTACTTATATAAGTAGATACTTGTATATTTCTTGAGATAAATAATTAAACACAAAGATACCTACATAGCAAATATCAAAAGTTTTATTATTCTATAATAAAAAAGATTCAAGTTACAAAAATATTAAATTACACTTGAGAGTTAATCATGCTCAAGCCACTACAAGTCACGAACTTTTTTCAACTTGAGCTAAAATTACCTACTTGGCAAAATAAAATAATTTCAAGATTTTTGAGCATTTTCGCCGTCAACAATTTCTTTGACTTTGCTATCCACTTGTTGTTGGTTTTTAAGATTTTCTGAAATTATTCGCCCAGAATCCTTTTCACCAGAATCAGAATCAGAATTAGCTTTGCTACTTATTATACTGCTAGAATGTTCATTAAAAATGCTTAATGTACAAACAACATGTGAACAATCTCCTACATGATCAGCCCGAGATTTTGGTATATGATTGAATAATCCATTGAAAAATCTAAAATTAAAAAGTAATTTTAAGATAAGACATTTTTTTTCTTCCATATTCGAAATGGGACAGAGGTGTCAAAAGGGACCAACAAGAAAAGACAGAAAAGAAAGAAAAGAAAAGATTAAAAAAGAAACCCGTCAGTATTTTTAAAAGGATCTATTCGGTTTTCAGGCCTTTTCAAGTTAAGATATACATACCTAAATATGAATGTCAGAAAGCCCATGCATTAGCTCGAAGATATAATATATAATATGTAGGGTAGGGTACATTGAGAAAAATTTCACAAAAGATATTCAAAATTACACTTAACTTATTATTAATCTTATGATTATGATAGAATAGAAACAACTAAATAGTTGCATTATATAAACTTGAAATTGCAATTTTTTCTATTATTTATTAATTCATAAAAATCTTATTGTATACAGTTACAGTTAGGTCTGGTATGCATTACTTATACTGTATATGCACGCAGTAACAGGTATTTATTTTACCTTTATTGTTATTTCTATATTAAAGAACAATTTTTTAAAAATGCAAAGATCTTTGGAATTTTTTGCATTTTTTTAGCAAAAAAAAAGATCCAGATTTTGTAAAGAAAAAAACTTTTTTTGAACCTTTTTGCAATGATCGCATTTATCCTTTAATTTCTCTTTACGTTTATTTGAAAATACCAATAATGTGTATGATAAAGATAAAACTTACGATTTCATATTTTGAAGAAATTTAACCTGTCCAAGAGTTTTATGGCTTGTAATTCGATTGAGCTCACAGAGAAATCTTTCCTGGCATCTTTCATTCGTGATGAATTCTCGAAGTCTTGGTATAACCATACCAAATGATGGGAATTTTGGACCTGGACTTGATGAGGGTATTTCAACCGAAATCCTTGGTATCGGTGTAAATAAGAACATTGTTGGTAGTATAAATAGGAAGAATGGAATTGAAAGTGCTGCAGCTACTGCTAATGGATATGTACGAAGTGTTCCACCAACTGTTGAAACTGCATCAACACGATCTGGATCTTTTTTTGCTAAAAAAAATGCAAAAAATCACAAAAAAGTTTTCATTAAAATTATTAGACATGGTTTTTAAAATGCTTTTAAAATGAAAATAAGTTAATAATGTGTTAGGAAAAATTCTTCAAATCTTATATAAAAAAATACTTTTTACAGGATCAGGAGAATATTTATACATTTTAAGAAATATTCTATTCTAAATATCCTCTAGATATGATATCATGTAATGCAGGCTTACAATTGATAAAAAATAAGTATGTATTTGTCTTGATTTTGAAAAACTTCTATTTCTCAAATCAAACAATGAGATAAGTTGCTAGGTATAGTCCATAAGGTTTTTGATGGGTCGCGGTTAAAATCCCTCCTTCCAAAATCCCCCCCGACCGAAATCCCCCCTCAAAAATCCCCTCTAGCCGAAATCCCCCCTGGCTAAAATCCCCCCTAAATTATCAATTAATTAAAACTAAGTAGAATATCAATCAAACTTATGTATGCATGAGATTATTCATATGATTACACACATTTAAGCTAATCTAAAGTTAAAAAGCAGGTTATCAAGCATAATAATAGCAAATAGCCTATAAAATACATACAGTATATAATTTTTTTTTCTAAAATTCAAATTTCTTTAAATATTTTACTCAAAATTTAAAGTTTTATGTAGATATTTGTCTTATTAACAACTTTTTAACTTTAGATTAGCTTAAATGTGTGTAATCATATGAATAATCGCATGCATACATAAGTTTGATTGATATTCTACTTAGTTTTAATTAATTGATAATTTAGGGGGGATTTTGAAGGGGGGATTTTGGTCGGAGGGATTTTAGCCAGGGGGGATTTCGGCTAGAGGGGATTTTCGAGGGGGGATTTCGGTCGGGGGGGATTTTGGAAGGAGGGATTTTCACCTAGAGCCGTTTTTGATATTTATTATTATTATTGAGTAGATTGATTTTTGATATGATTTGAAATGGAAATTTTTTGAAAAAGTCCTCTAACCTAGACTCCTAGAATATGATTTTTATACAGTTTAAATGGTTACCTTTGATCCTTAAGGGTCTCATATGAGGTCTAAATATAATTGGTCTTAGAAAAGGTCTTTGATTAATCGCAACTGGCTCCAAGTGTTGATTAAAAATGTGTTTCTTTCCACCATATGATGGATAATACCTCTCTGGGTATTTTTGCACATCCCCAAGTGGTTCATACTTGACTGGGAAATCCTTGTATAAATAATTGTAATAATTATTTTGATGTGGTGCATATTCACCATCGTCTAGTACTTCACCACCACCAATTTCATCATCTTCGCTATCAGCTGAAGCTGGGTATTTGTATTTATTATATCGATTATAATTTTCATTATTATTACTACCAGTATACTGATATTGCTGCTGTGAATATACTTGATTATTATGTTTAGAAATGAAATTATTTCTACCAAAATTCGGCTTATTGTGATTATGATCTAACACCTCATCAATATTGAAGCTATTAACTTGCTCAATTTCAGGTCGACCCGTAATTTGACCTTCAATTTCCTCAGAATTCCCAACCGTAGTGGTCCCAGATGTTGTCGATTGAAATCTCTTGGAATTGTGCAAAATTAATTTTGACTTTTTGATCCATTTACCATATTTGGGCTTATTGATAGTCCCTGGATTTGATGGTGGGTCAATGTCAATGTCAATCTCTATATCACCATTACCACTTGTCTTAACATTTCTGAAATACTTGATTGGCTCATTTTTACCAATCAATTCACCACAATAACTCAAATCAATCAATATTAGAAACTGAATTAATACAATTATACAAGATTTTTTTAGATTCATTTTTAACACGAAATTTTTGTCACTCTATGTCCTATGTTCAAGTTTAGAATCCGAATGAGAATACTTTTTTTACTCAAAAAAGTTGAGGTTTTTTTAGCATATGTGATTTTATACTTACATATACCTACTTATACTTTGAATATGATATTATGCAGAATATTTTTTTACCTACTTCATATGCATTTGTATTTTGAATAACACAACATAAGGGTGAAATAATAAGTAAAATAAAATTATTAAATCGTGTACGAACTAGTTTTAAAAGCTCGTTAAAAATAGCTTTAATTTAAACGATCAAAGGACCTATATATATATAAGTACTTACCTTATACTAGCTCGTACATACAAGTATAGCTGTACTAATGCTAATATGTAATTCATTTTTTGCCTAATTTTTCTTTAAATACGAGCTAAAAATGAATCTAACTGATCTTCTTTACATAATGATAATGATATTAAGGGTATGTGTGTATGTTTGTTAAGATTGGTTTCGAATGGTCGCAGATATAGGTAAAGAGTTTTATTTGTACAGATAGGCTAAGGCAGTTATTATCATACATCATACATATAATATACATAAAAAGTATAAAAAGATATTATTTTGATTTTTGAATGGAGAGTTCCGTTCAAATCGAGTACTTTTATTTTGTCATTTTGAGATGAGTTGAGTTTTTTTTTCATAAAAAGAGAATTATATTTTTGTAAAGACATATGCTGTTTACGTGCATATGTGCGAATTATTTGTATATTTACTCAATCTCATTTAAAACTTGCTTATAAACTTACAACACAAAGTATCTTGAAAAGTACAAAGTATCAGCACTATTACTCGTACCTAGTGTATCTTATAGTTAAAAAGGAAATATGATACCTACATATTATTATAAGCATACATGAACATGTACCAGTAATTAGTGAGAATTCATGTAAGGTATCTTCTAGTAAATAACAAGTTGATATTCTTGTCTCAATCAATAAATTTTTCAAGCTTATTACTTACTATACTTACTACTACTGATACAATTACTTATACATTATATCAGTATTATCTATGTGTTCTATCTGCATATAATGCTATCATAACATTATTAGCAAAAATTTTAAATTAATCTTAATAATTTAAACTGCAAACCCTAATCCTAATTGTACAGGTATTTCAATAAAATGTATAGATACATACCTACTCGTATATATAATGTGTAAGTATATGAGTTAGGAGTATAGGTAATATATTAGAATCATTTTATTTTAATCATTTTATAAGAATCAAAGGATATCTTTGGTTTATAATGGGCTTTCTGGCCTTTATATGAGGTTTAACATGGAAAGGCCTGAAAGCCGAATATTATATAACCGTATCCTTTAGTAAAACCATAACCATCTGTTTTAGTTTTATTTCATGATCATGAGAACTCGAGAACTTGAGAAAAAACTGCTTGAATAAAATTTATAGGTATTTAAGGTTGAATTTTAAGTCTGATTCTTTTTACTTATTTTAACTTTTATTAACACCGAACTTGGGCAATATCATGCAATATAAATAAATGATATTATACCATACTAACAGTAGGGTATTGTAAATTCTTTTTTATTTTAAAAATTAGATGAATTATCATTTTAATAGGTGATTTGATCAGAGCTTCAGAATCAAAGTCGAGTCATCCGGTTTCAAAAAATTACTATCTATAGGTATTGTATGTTACATACTTAGCTACTACCTACGTACTTCGAGAATTTTTTAAATATGTAGTAGGTCGATACTATATCTTTATTTATGTACGTATGTAAGGTATGTGGATTTTATTTTATTTACAAGTTAAAAAGTTAAGTAGGGTAAGTTGAGCATACCTACAGTCTAGAGTCATCAGTATAATATGTAATGTAATAAGAAAACAATAAAAAAACAGCAAATTCATCAAAAAAATCTGTTAAAAGTAAGTATGCAGAATATATTTATGTAATACATATATATATTTATGTAGTATGTAGGTATTCTAAAGTATAGAGATGCTCGATTTACATCACAGTTTTACTTCAGATTTTGAAAGAAATTGACATCTTATATATAGTTCAATTATAAGTAAAAGTAGTTATTTCAGAAAATATTTAGGAACTGATTTGATTGTAAATCGAAAATGATTAATAACAATAATTCTGAAGATATTGAAACAGAAAAAGATGTGCTTTTACAGCATGATATATTTGAAGTCAAAAGACTTTCTGAGGTAAAGGAAAAGGATTCACAATGTTATGGAGGAACATTTTTTGCGAATTGGTAAGTACCCTACGAGTATATAGATAATCTAAAGTTAGATAATCTACCCTACCTACTAGCATATCATATTATATTATTAGATTAGTGATATTTACCAATACTTGCATTATTATTTTTGCGAACGAAACGAGCACTTTACTATTCAAACTTGAATCCACAAATTCTGAAACATTTGTTTGAAACTACACTACTCTGTAGAGTTTATCTCATTTTTACTAAAAATGTAGAAAATTTCATATTTTGAAGTTTTTAATTTTGTACCATACGTACTTAGGTTTATGGTTGACCATCCAATTCTCTTACATGGACTTGGATTTTATGGGCCAGAAAAAACAGACAAAGCTCTCTACCAAATCAACATAAATATCGTAAAAGTTTGGGGTCGTAAATTATCAAAAGATGTAACAATTGGATCGGAATTTTTTCCAAATGTTGAAGGGAAGAAAGGAGAAATCTTTCAAGTTAGCTTTGAACAACCCATCGAAATACCATCAAATTATTGGATTAAAGTTTTATTCGATTTGGGAATGGTTTTTACATATTACTTTATTCTCAATTAAAATTAAAATATAATTAGATTAGGTATTATAATATAACTTAAGTTTTGTTAATAGGGTTCATCAAAAACTGCAAAAGCTGACCCAAAAAATGTTCAGTCGAGGGTGTCTTTAAAAGTGGACAGATCATCGGTGACTACAAAAGAAACTTCTACAGAAACTTCATTTTTTACAAATGAAGTTCATTTTGATTTCCTCGTAGGATCAGGACAGATGCCTTCCATTTTTGTATCAATTAAAATATAAAAATGTGTAATGCACAACTTGTACTTTGTACTTATACATTATGTCTAAAATTTTAAAATTATCATATTTCTTCAAAGTTTTTATCTGCATATGTATATGTATGTACCTAGATACTTGCTAAATATATGTTGGTATTCATGATATAATAATTTAATTTAATTTAACTCAAGTTTAGTCTGTTCATTGTTATAAAAAACGAGATTTTAGCCTCGATCTTACTATTAAAAACATTAGTCATAGGTACTTTATACATAGGAGTCAAAATAGGATCTGAATGATGCTGGCTGACATACCATTACCATATTCAATTTAATTTTTATAAAATATTCAAAGCTTTAAATAATAAATTAATAATCTATATAATAAAATTGCATTTTTTTAGTTTTCCAGTTTGCAGCCGTATGAACTTTTCCTTTATTTTATAAATCAAAATCAAAGATTGAAATTAGAACTGTAATATACTCCTCTACCAGCTAGAACTAAGAGGATATTTTCTTATCATAAATATTCTAATACAGATACCATATGCTATGTATAAAATTCATAAAATCAACTCTTTTTTAAAAATAGAGTAGGTATAGTCTATAGTAGGGCATATATCAGCGATTAAATTCAAATCAAATCATATTATTGGAATTGAACTTAAGTGTATAACATAATACTGTATAGGTATTGGTTCATATATACTGTAGTATTCGTTTCGTACTATGGAATAAGAGCAATTAAGGATAATTTAAAGTTAAAGGCAATTCTTGAAGCATAATTAAAAGCATATTAATAAAGTATTTTAATAATAAAATGCAACAATGAATGGTCACAAAAGGTTCTATTACATAATAATATACTTATTCTATTATCTAGTGGTAAACGGCAAATGATAAAATTAGATACAACATACTACATGCTGTATTACTTACAAGTTTACAAGTTCAATCTTACCATTTAATTTCATCCAGTAGATTTAAGATTTAGTAGGTATACAAATCTTATCTAGCCATGCATACTGATTCTGAGACTGCCTGTATAGTATAATATTTTGAATTATTCATTTTAAATCAGCTCTGTAAAATAAAACTGTATTTAGACCTTTGTAATCTTGTGTAAAATCTCGGTTCAAATTTGATTTTTCAGAACTAAAATGATTTTAGATTACTAGTAGATTAGATTAGTGTAGATTAGTGATAAAGTCGATAGTCGATATTGTATTTCACAATGCATATACCATTACCTTACTGTAATAGCATAGCATAGCATAGCTAGCATAATAAATAATAAGGTGTATAATCTAGCTGTGTAATAAAACTTTATTTAGGCCTTGATCTTACACTGTGTGTAAGATCTCGGTTCAAATAGGATTTTTCAGAGCTGAAATGCCTAGATATTATGTGATTTATACCACTAATAAGTAATGGTAATGGTAGCTATGTATAAGAAAAAAGCCCCAAGAAGTGAAAGTCTCATCAAGTAACGTCATGAGTCAATGTCAAATTGCTTGAAAGCTGCAGCGCGAGCCTATAAAAATCATACTCAAACTTTTTTTTATAATTTTTATAATAAAAAAATTCCCCCTTACCTTAAGCAGTTGGGCTGTGGGAATAATTAATTTTTAATTAAGTTAGGTTAATTTAATTGTACTTAAGGTCAATTTTTGAACACTTCCTGTCCCCTCGTTTAAGGGGCTATCTCGTTCTTACTCGTCCCATCATTTTTTGAGCATAAAAATTGAACTTTTTCTTTTGAGTAACACACCCATTACCATTGTATCGCCCATTTCTATTCTGTAACTACTACTGTATAATAGCATATTGTCTGTCTAGTGTCTGCCTGGTGACCTTTGCACTAGGTAATTGACCATCAGGTTGACAGACTCGGGAGACTCGGATCGTTCTGAAGATATGGACTCGAATTTTGGTGGTGGTGGCGATGGAGATGGAGATGGTGAACAGTGGCTCTCAACCCAAGAGTCAAACCTACTGGCTGAGTTGGAGAAAGTGACTGGGTCCCCTGAGCTGGAGCTGGAGAAGGAGGAAGGTCATCGGAGGGAAAGACTCTGGGTCTGCTTCCAGTCAACCTCCACCTCAATTGCTAAGGTATGATAAAATCATGATTCTATTCTAGTTTTTATTCCTAGGTAGGTACTTTTTTTTTGTAAAAATAAAATGGCTGACTGATTGAGTAATCTTGGTCCTTGTCCTTGGTGTCAACTTTTATAATTGATCTGTTTATAATTAAATATGTATAATGCTTGCAGGTTTATGTGTCGACTACCGCGGATCGTGAGCATCACCATCATCATAGAAGTAGTGATCAGCAAAATCCTTCTGAAGCTTTTCGACTGGCAGCTCATAATTCGACAATGCTTTATAAAGGTATTAATCATTTTATAATTAGTTTTATGGTCTATTCATTTGCCATCAGTTCTCTTATGACAAGATTCAGCTCAATAAAATAGATTCAAGCTCTAGCCTCTCTTTTTTTACAAACAATAAGTAAATGTATCATGTAAATACCAAAATTTGATATTTTAGAACTGAAGTTCGAAACTTAAGAAATTGAATTATATACGATGCGTACTTGTTTTCTCGGTTAATTTATTTTTTTATTTTTTCAACAATAGAATCTTTAGAATCAATGAAAAAGCTCACAGATTTAGCTCGAGCTGAAGGTTATGCTAGAAAAACTAAAGAGATTTTCGGGTGGGCCAAGAAAAAGAGGAAGTTTATAAGGTAAAATATAATGATAAAAATTATGAAATTTATCTAACAAAGATAACAATATCGAATAACTCTAATTTGATTTAAATAGGAGAGAAGATTTACTCTCATATCTAGTTGGAAGAAGCAAACCACAACCATTGAATATTAGCAATCAACAACAACCTTCTCAACATTTTTTTGGAGATTTAGATCCAACTTTCAAGTAAGTTTTTAAACTACTAGCTTTATATTTTATAATATTACTATTGAGAACTTGAAAAATTATTTACATTTTTATTATGTTTTATTTTAGAGCTGCCATTAATTTCCCTTTCAATCATCATCCTCAACCGGAACAACAATTTAATATTTTCCCTAACACTGTGTTTCAAAATGAAGGGCGTAATAGTGACAACTCAACTATTCATTATTTTCATTCTCATCATACTCATACCTCGAATTCACCAACACGACATTCACTCAAAAGATCACTCTCACCATCTTCTTCGTATGACGATATGGACCGAGATTCACCCAAAAGGAGCCGATACTGATAGTAAATTAAACTTTAAAAAATACTAATAATTTTATTATTCAATTATATATTTTCGCTTTTACCATATCATATACATAAATAATTAGTAGTTTATTACTAATGGTAAGAGCCCACATGATCCCCCTTTCCATAAAACAAATTTGATACAACTTTTTTAAAAGGATTTTTATGCCAATTTTTCAAAAAAAAATTAATTTTAAATATGTAGAACATCATTTTCTATGTTCTACATGCGTTTCTCTTCCAATCCAATCCAATATAAAACTTTCATTATAAATATAAAATAAAAGTACTTTTTCTTTACTTTAATAGATCTTGTCCTCAAGTTACATATTTTTTTCTTTTTAGTTATTGTTATTATACTTAATACCTACCTCTCAAACTCAAAATTCAAAAATTAATCATTTAATAATTTATGAAAAAGATTGTTTCCCATATTTGATTAGCGATAGCCATTTTTAACATGGTTTTGTTAAAAAGGACTAAAATAAAAGGATATAAAATTACTTTATATTTTATATGATTGAGCTTATATCGTTCTTTATAAAACATTACATTTTAATTTTAAGTAAGACAGACGGACAATTATTATTACTCATAAACATAAACATAAAATAATAACGCAAAAAGGAAAAGCACAAAGTATCAATATATATTGTAAATTGTAATGTGATACTGATATTCGATTCGATAAAAAAAAGAAAAAGCAAAATTCCATCGTACCATTTGAGATATACAAAAATAATTATGTATTATTATATCGCATGTTAATATTCGCATTAAGAAAACGTGTTTGGATTTAAAAAATAATAAATAGGTACCCCATTTAAGATCGACGATTCGAATAATGTAATTTAATAAAAATCATTGGATATGATTAATTTCCATTTAAGTCAGGACAAAATTTATATTTCAATTTCAAAAAGTAAACACGTAAACGAAGCCAAGATTTGGTTTTCAGAATTGAAAATAATGAACTATAATGAACTATAAAATATCGGTTTAAACAACACATAATATATAAAAATTACCCTTTACAAACAATAATTTATTTTAAAATACCTACCTTACTAGCGATAACTATAAAATTAATTTCAAAATCAAAAATACTTAAATTTAAGTAATGTATGCATTTAAGCTTATTCTTTAAAATATAAATACTTGTGGAGATATATACATTCTACGATTCGAGATAAATTTGCTAGAAAAAATATTTAAATTTACTAATTATAATGTTCATACCTAATCGATAAACCTACAATATTTAATAGAAGATAATAGCCTAATTATATTTTTTTGCTTTCATTATAACTACCTACCTACGTCTACCTATCACCTAAACCTATAATATAAAATATAAATATAAAATAACTAAATATAAGCTCTAGTTTGCTACTCAGCTCTGAAGGCTAAGTCTAAAGATAATGTTTGTCAAATCTGTCACTTAAAATAGGTAATAATAATACACCTATCTTTGTAAATTATATCATTTCTCATTTAATTAATATCCCCATTTTTGTTCATATACCAATGCCAATAAGTACACTGGTTTTCATTTTAATTTAGCTCTGGATATCAGATTTTAACCTCAATTTTACAATAAATTTATCTACTTGTAAAAATGAGATCAAAATCTCGATTTTCAGGTTTGCATGGGTTAACTAACAACGATTACCTATATAGACTATGTTTCAATTTTGATTCTATTTACCTACCATGCCTAAAATTTAAAAATTGTGTACATTACTTATATCTACATAAATACTACAATAAGGAAATGAAAATGATAGTGATCTTTAAAGCGGATAAGTAAAATATTCTAAAAATAAAATAAAGAACAATTCGAGCGCAATAAATGTAATGTAATATTTACGGTAATTAAGCCATGAATAAGTAAAGTACCCTAATTGAGTTTAATTTTTTTTTGTAAAATAATATAATTACGAAAGAAGGGATAAACTTGTTATGTAATTTTTATTTTTTGTGCAGTCTACATTTTTTAAATCTTATCCTTATCCCTCTCTCTACTCTTATAGCGTATATACCTACATGAAGATATTTTATAGATACCTTAATAAATAGTTTAGGTAAGATGATCTATTTTAAAAGCGAATAAGTGACTTGATAAGTTTATACTATGTAATGTGTACGAATAACGAGAACGAGATCGTTTAGTTTAAATTAAACTGTATATAAATGTTAATTATTAGAGGTTAAATATAAGTTAAATTGATTGTATATTGCCAATTTATTGTTTAAATTTAAGTAAAAAGAATTAAATTATATAATTGATAAAAAAAGGAATCTGGAAACAAATTATTTAATATAGAAATAGAAAGTAGCTTCTCAATAGCTTATTTTATGATTTTATGTTAATACAGTTGATAGTTTTTTAATTAACTTTTTAGTTAGGATCAGGAACAGGAAAAAAATATTTTTATGCAGCAAAATCTGGTTGTTGATTTGGATGTGCTTTTTGAATAACTTCAACTTTTGAAAGCTTATCATGAACTCGATTTATTCTTTCAAATTTACTCACATCCACCTTGAACCTGGCAGCATTATAAACCTAATCAAAAAAATTAAATTTGCAGGTATGTATCAGTAAAAATATAGTTAGGTTTACAAAGATAGATTATTAAATCTACAAATTCTAACCTGTGGGATTAAACAGCAATCAGCTAAAGTGATTTCATTACCAACACAATATTCCCCACTTGTTTCTTCAAGAATTTTTTCCAAAGCTGTGAAAAAGTGAATTAGTAAACGATAAACAAAATATATTTTAAGATAAAATAGAATTTGCTAAGCTGGTCATATCTTCATAATATTTTACCTTCGAATCCTGTTTGAATCCATAGATTAGCCCATTTGAAGCGTTCATCTGGATTTTCTGAATGAGCATGCTGGACTTTTAAGTTCTGCAAAGGTTGAATTCCACTTGAAATTAATTCGCAAATTCCTCTAACCTTGAGATAAATTGAAATTTTAATATGTACCTACCCTACCTATTCTTATTTTTAGTATAGAAGGTAATTAAAGTAGGGTACCTAATATCTAGTTAAGTAATAGATAATTACTTTAGCTCTTGTATATGGATCTTTGGGAAGCAACGGTTTATCAGGATACATTTCTTCCAAATACTCAAGAATTGCTAACTATAATAAACATAATTATTAGTCTAGTCTCAATAATTTTAATTCATTATAAGATTTTTTTTTATCTAGTTGTAGGTACCGATTGAACAAATTTTTGATCATTAACAACCAAGGCTGGAACCTGACCTAAAAATGTAAAAATATAGAAAACAATAAAATATGTTCTTTACCTAGGCCTAGGTACTTTAAAATAGTATTTTTAAAGAATGGTATAAAATTCAGTATTTTTACCCATCGGATTTATCTTAAGATATTCTGGATCAACCTTTTGAACAAAATGTTATAAATTAAAAAATTTCAATCAATTCTTTTTATAAAAATCTTACCTGTTCATTCTTGAGTAAATGGATTGGCTTTATGTCATAGTCGATACCCTTATATTCCAAAGCAATTCTCACTCTCCAAGCACATGAGCTATAAAATATTTTTCAAATTTTGGAATTCTTAATACGATTTTTGAATAATGTCGATTTTACCTTCGGAAATACGAATAGAGAACAAGTTTTTGATCTGACATTTTAAAATCTCAGAAAATTTGTTTTTCCAAAAATTTCTATTTTAAGTTTACGATGAAAATTTTGATGTTTGATAGCCAAGAAAGGTTTTACAATACAATGATACAAGTTTTAATTTAGGTACCGAATGTAAAAAATATCAAAAACTACCTATCTACTTGTATGATATGATTTCAAGTCCAAGTTATCTGAATTTCAATTTCCCTATGTCCTACTTAAACTATTCATAAAAGCAAGATACTTCCAAAGAATAATAAAATATATAATAAATTCTCCATGCTATCCTTGAACTTGACTTGTATTAATATTTTTTTATTAAACTAGCTTTAGGTTTAGGTATTAGGCCCTGATTCTCAAAACTAGTATTTACTACCTACTACATATCATATCTATAGCATACAAATAGGTACCTACATACGAAGGCAATTTATGCTAAACAACAACTAGACTCTATACCTTAGTAAAGTAGAAATTTTAACATTAATATTTATGTATACCTATATATGTAATGTATACCTATACCTAGTACATGCACAATAAATATTAGAGATCTAACAGGTTAGTTGTCCTGCCAGAACTCAAGACTACGTTGCCCTTGAAAATTTTAAATAAATTGTATCTACTTACATTTGTAAATATCAGCAGGCTTACAAATGTCATTCCATTCTTAATGTATTAGTAGGATATTATGTATGTGTGGAATAAAAAATTTATTTTAGTTTTATTAAAAAAGCTAGTGTAAAATATCAATAGTTTAACGATAAATCATATAAAAGGTAATGTACAAATAGCATTGTACCTATTTATCAGTTTTATGAGATTGACTAAAAATGATTATTTAGGTAGGTATATGGCAATTGACAATTACAATTAGTAGATAGATTAAGCACTTGAATAAGCATAATAAGAACTTGATTCATTCTTTAACTTCATATTGATTTTTATAATCGGGGTCAAAATCTGGACAATTAGAGTTCAAAATTAGACAAAGTCTGGACAATGTATATGTATATGTATTGTAATTGTATTTAAATTTACCTGGACAATTAGACGGATGTGCTGCTTGAACTTTAAATAAAGAAAACTCTTTTATTCAAAGCCTTTTTGTGATATCTAGTTTGATTTTGATAAATTTTTATTACGTACTTGATTTCAGAGTATCCAATCTCTCTATCAGTGCATTTATAACTGGGAATTGAGCTACACTTAATTGAAATCGCTTAGCACTTTGGATTTGTGGATATAAAACACAATCAGCCATCGTAAATTCGTCTCCAAAACAGTATTGTCCACTAGTATCGCAAAGAATTCTTTCAAGGGCTATTGATGAAATTGAAAAAAACATTTTACAGCTATCCTCTACAAGTAAAATAAATCACGGTCTTGGTCAAAAATTGATGCTACTTAACCTACCAATAAAGCCTTTAGTTAACCAAAATCTTCCCCAGTCCATTTGCTTATCACGATCGTCACTATGCTTATTAATAACTGATAAATTTTGTAAAGGTTGAATTCCACTTGAAATTAATTCAGAAATCCCTCTAACCTAAAAAATGATAGGTATGTAACATAAATAAGCAAGTAATAGGGTAGTTACATTTTAATTGTTATCTTAAGTACCCTTGCTCTCGAAACAGGATCCTTGGGTAACAAAGGTGGCTTATCAGGATTCATTTCTTCCAAGTATTCAATTATAGGTATCTAAAATAAAATTAATAACAGTAATGTACTTAATTAAAAAAGCCTTTTATAGAGAAACATTTGGTAACTACCGATTGAAGCAAGGCCGTTTCACCATCTTTGAAGACCAAAGCAGGGACTTGAGACAATGGGTTAATCTTTAGAAAACTCTCTTGATTCTAAAAATTTAAAAAAGAAATACTAAATTAGTAATCCCACTCGACTCAATAAGCTTAGTTAGTTTGTTGATTGATATCAAGTACCTTATAGTAGTATACAATTTATTTTATATTACCTGTTCTCCTTTTAATAAATCAATTCCTTTAGTTTCATACTGAAGACCTTTATGTGCTAAAGCTAGAAAAAAGATTTATATAAGGTACTTTAAGGTCATGGGGTTAAAATCAAAGGTTTATTTATTATTTGTACACTACCTATTCTTACTCTCCAGGCACAAGAACTCCGAAAATACGAATAAAGAATCATTATAAAAAATGATTTAATATTCCAACAAGATATCTGCTCCTATACTCTGTATTTATGAAATAACTGTTAAACTCTTGTGATTACTTAAATTATTTATAATTTATGTACGTACCTACTTACAAAATACGCAGAGCATTAAAGGTGAGAAGTAAATAAATAAACAAATTAAATTAGAGGTTGATAAGTGTAACAAACGGAAATATAGTGTCCGTATCAATGATACAAGTACTAACGATAAGTACACCGAATTCTAATTGTAGTTAAATAGCATAATAATGATGGAACATACCTAATGGTTTTGGGAATAGATATTATCCAAATATAAACAAGCAATTAATTAAAATTAAAATGATAAAATTAAAAACCTGGTTGGAGTTGGAGGCAGAAACAGAAACAATTAGAAAATTCGTAAAATAAAAATAAAAAAAACTAAACTCATTTTTTGTATCTTTCCGACTCTTTTTGACAAAATTTAGACTTGAAAACAGCAGCCGGCCCACAAAAAAGTCTTCATTTCATACATAACTTCAACATAGTATTTTTACGGTTTATTCTTGAGATTGGTTTAGCTCTGAAAATCAGATTTTGACATCAATTTTACAAGTATTTATGGGTTTTCATTTCATAGCTGTGATCTATCTGTTCGTAGATCATGCAGATACATAATTTTTGGCGTATTAATGGTATTAATGGTAATACCATAGGATACTTTCGTGTTTCTAATACTTATACTCTATTCTATACCCTTTGAATGAGGTAAGTTTGATTAAGAAGACTAGATTTTTACATTTCAATTTCAAGGTAGGTTGTATAAGTAGGGTGGGTACTGAATCTTATTAAAATTTCCTTTTCAATTTTAATGTTTCCAATTACAATATTTCATAATATTTATGTCAAATTAGGGCTATAAGTACCCTACATTACTAATTCTAGTTCTAGAGTCAAAATACAAAATACCTACGAGTCGAGTGCAATGAAATATCAAGGTATACAATAAAATAAAGTTAAGGGGATGTGGTTAAAAGCGCCAGGTAATGATTTCAATTTCTTGATGGAGCTACGATAGCTAGGTAGTATCTTC
>JAQIXA010001966.1:0-20674 GCA_034699045.1 Nanhermannia cf. coronata Gr-Ori-00579 | reverse complement strand
TGTGGGGTAAAATTTGGTTTTCAGTGCTGAAATAAATGAATATACCATAGATTTTAGATGTGAGAATCAATTTTTAGAAAGTTTTAGAGGGGTTTAAAGCCCTAGAAAGATCGTTTAAAAGATGCTTAATTTTTAAAAAATATGCTTTATAGCGATTCAAATTAGGCTTTATGTTTATGATGCTCTAAAATATGCTTTATTTATTAATAAGAAACCAACATTTAGACCTTATGTGTATCAATATACGAGTAGATGCGAATTTGAAATAAAAATATGGTTTTTCAGAACTGAATTAAATGAATAGACGATGACTTTTAAAGGTTAAAACGATCAATCTAAGTTTTTGAGGTTAAGAGCAGATAATACTGATTTAATTATTCAAATTAGTACGAAAATATGATTTACAAAGAGGTTTTTACAAATTTTAATCATTTTTAGCTTTGATTTTGATTAAAGTATCCAAAATCGTGTCCGTGTCATGTTCACCCTTTGTAGCTTGAGCTTTAGCTTTAAGTTGAGCTTTAAGTTGAGTATTAGCTTCAGCGACTGGTGCTGGTGCTACTTGTGATTGAGTAAGAGCAGCTGATTTTTCCTGATTTCCATCACCCGATGAAGAAAAAGCTCCAGTTCCACCATAAATAGTAAAAAGAAGTATGATGAGAAAAATCACCCCAAGTACCCCCAATATGATCATTAGCTTCATGTTTTTCCACCAAAATTTCCTTTTCAATCGAGTTGAATTTTGTTCAAATTGTTGAGCATTTTCTTGAAGAGCATCAGCTCGGCTGTCCAGATCATTCAGCTTGTGTTCCCTTTCCAGCACTTTTTCCACGTTGATTCTCATTATCCCAATCACTTCATCTACTTGAGCCTGAGTTTCTTGTAATCTTTTTGAGGCAGCAATTTGTTGTGGAGTTCTAACTTCATATTCACCACGATCACCACTATTGCCATTCATTTTGAAAGAGCTTTTGATTTTGAAATAATTTCAAAATATCAAAAAAATATCAAAAATACTGTTATGAAATCAATGCATCGAAAGTACACAATATTGAAGAAACCATGGCTTTCTTTTGTTAAAAAATTGCTAAAGTACACTCATCAATATTGATTTTGAAATCTCAAAATCACTCAAAATATTTATCATAAATAATGTAAGCTCAAGGCCTATGGATTCTATCTATAGGCCTTGTGTTAAGCTTTTCGAGTAAGTTAATTTCATCCAAAAATCTCATTTTTCTTTTAAAAAAACAGAATAATTTTTCTTAATTTTGAGCATTTTGATCTTTTGGAGTTTGTATATCGTTTGTGTAGATAACCTAACTTTCCTGAAAATGTCATAACTATTATAGATAGGCAGATCAAAATTTTTCTAATCTCAAGTACCTAAATAGCATTTCATAAAGGTAATTTCTAAAATATTTATTTCGGAAATTATGAAAATCTCTGACCTAAAAGTCCCTGTGCTTGTCAGTGCACCAAAGGCCTTAAACTTTAAAATCTTAAACTCAAACTTTGGAAAAAATATAAAAAAAAAATCTCAAAAAACTCGAAGCTAGCTCTTGGAGAATAGGTAATATTTGGGAAGGGCTTTTTTTGCTTTTTGCCCTTTCTACTTAAAAAGATCCTTTTCTTTCATTTACCTATTCAACTTATATTGCTTACTTACTTACCTAAATACATTATTACTTATTATTATTACTATGTATAATAGATTTAATATAAGGTATCCTGATTCCTGTATATTATTACCCAGCACCTGCACCCTAAAAAATCAAGTACAAGTCGAATCCCCTATATTTCCTTACATCATACGAGTATTATATTGAAATTGAATCACATATACACCCTCATAAGTTCACACAAATTTTTCAAACATTCACTCGATTGACAGAGTCCAAAAAGTCGAAAAAATTGGACAAAAATCCAATTGAGAAAAATCTACTACCTACTTATAACATACAAATTCAGACCTCTAGGTCAATCATTTTTGACATAGGTACTGTACAAAATTTTGTAAAATGGAAATTATGGCTATTATGTATAAATGACTATGCAGAATTCAATGAATCTACTAAAAAAATGTGACAATTTTGAACCAATTATTAGAATTTGGATTTTATATTAAAATTTTTATAAATTTTGACATTTTCTGGCTGAGTAAGATGACCGGAATTTTTGAAATTTTAACTTATTATTATAACTCTGTTTAAAAGAAGGATTCTTCAACTATTATACGAGTAAAATAAAAATTTGAAATTTGTACGACTACTCAAATAGGAAATATCCAATTGTACAACTTCATATCACCTACAGAGTGAGACTGGGTAACTTATGGCCTATGTACATACTACACTATTTAACTATTATGCATACCCATTATTACCTTTTTCAACTTTTTTTTATTATTATTATATATTATACATTATTACACAGAAAAAAAGATGAGATAATCATAATATAACAATCTATCTATAACTCTTCAGGTTTGCTCTTTTTTGATGAAAAAAATTTAGCTCGCATTTGGATTTGCAATGTTCATTGTCATGTCTAAAAAAGCTCATATAGGTATGTATATACCTTTAAATACAGTCTTTTAGACCTTGACTCATATATATTCATGTAAAAATATCTATTTTGAAAATAAATTTGAAATTGATAAAATGAGCTTATGAATATCTATATAACATTTTAAGATTTTCTCAAAATTAGCTAAATTTCCGTCTATTTAGGCGAAAACAGCAAAAATTTTGACCATTTTTTAGCAATTTTCAAGTAGTACCTAATCAAAAATCAACCAGAAAAATCGACTTATTTAAGAGCTGAAAATGTAAAACGAGAATTAGCCCCATGCTTCGCAAAGGGGGTTTTACGTGGGAAATTTAAATTTTTAAACAAAATAAATTATTTTTAATTAACACATTTACCTTTAATGTTTTTCTCTTGAATGGCGATAAAAGGGATTTTTATGCAAAAATCGCCATTTTTAATTTTAAATTATTTTAAATTCGAGCTTTTTCGATGGTTTTTGAATTTCTCAATTTACTGTTCAGTCCATATGAAGTCATATAACCTGTGCAATTATATCCTCATAATTATAATTATAATCATAATCATAAAATTGATTTGGTGTAGTGTAGTTAACTATGTATATTATTATATATTTGTATAAAGTAAACTAGCCTTGTAAAACCTCAAAAATAACGCCATAATTCACCAAAAATACTGTTCAGTTCAAACTTCAAACTTTGGTAAACTTTTCAAATATACAATTCTGTACCTGTAGTACCCTACATAAGTATGTACATTTACCTTGTCTTATATTTAATTAGACCCAAGTCCAAGTATAAATACTGAGACATACTTATGTAGACTTTTTGGGAACCAAAAGTTGTAAATATTGGTTAAAATTTTGTAGTGTAGGTGAGGGTGGACATGGCTAATAAGTTCGTGGAGGGTATACGCCTTAAAATATGCAAATTTTTTGAGGAAAAATCGCACATTACTCGTAGTACCTTTTGATATAAAATAGATAAAGATTTATTGAGACGGTCAGGTTCAAATAGATTTTTTATCATACTAGAATAAATTTGCAATTTTTTCTACTGAAGACTTTTCAGGATTTTTTTTTTGAAGAACTTGTTGAATTAGAAAATTGCTTTTAAAGTAACACCTCAAGTATCTTGAGAGACTTGTGTGAGAAGTTTATCAATTTAACTTCAATTTAGAATCAAATCGAATCATCAAATCAACTTTTCTACTCGCAGAAACCAAGTGCTTGAGGGAATTGGCAAAAAAACTCAAATTAAATAAAAATACACTTTTCTTAAACTAGGTTTAGCTACTCGTACTACATAAGTATATCTGCATAAAGCTAGAGAAAGCAAAAAAGCAGATTTTAAATCTAGTTTTAGTTCAAATGCCATATCATAAGAATATAAGCACAAAATTTGCTACAGATAATTGAGAAAATGAATCAAGTTCATATTTACGATTAGTGCTTTTTATAGCTGAATTTTGAGTACAAAAAATTGTCATATTTTAAGATCCATAAAAATGTTTAAAAGGTTTCAAAAGGTGTAGTTTGGTAGAATTTTAATTGAAATCTGGCTCAAAAATGCTCTACACTCTTCTGCTTTTTAAATGATTCGCCAAAAGTTATTAATTACTGATAAATGGTCCAAAAATTGGAATTCTTGAATCTTGAATCATGAAATGAAACTACATATTTCGATATCTGATTTTTAAGAAAATTGTTGATATTTTAGCATTCAGAAATCAACAAACTATGCCTTTTTATAGGTAACTCAAATGATATATCCGGCTTTCAAGCTTTGCATATTAAACCTAATATGAAGGCCTTATAACCCGAAGATATCCTTTGATAATGAAATCATTTTGAAATGGTACAAATACCGATATATCTAATTAACCATATCGATATATTAAAAAGTATTTGTCAAAATCTTATAAATCTTCAAAAAATCGCGACAAAAGTTCAATTTTTTAAAGTCATTTTATAAAAATTGTTGATATTTTGTGAAAAAAATTTCGAATAGATGTAAGACTAACTAAATCAATATTTGATATTCATTATCTAATCTTAAATCAGCTCTAAAAAACCCAATTTTGACCAATAAAACAATCGTTTATGAATATGAAGGTAAGACTAGAACTGGGTTTTCAGTATACTAACTTAATAGACCATGAAAATATAATAGGTATTAGATATGTAAATGAAAAGGTAAATAGAATTTTTTGTCTGAAAGCAATCTGCCAAAATTTCAAAAAGCATTTCCAAACTATTCCTAATCTATTACTTGTAGAACTTGATTCATTTTCAAAGAATAAAATTATAAATTTTTATAAATTTTTGCCTGTTCTTGTTGATTCTGATGTTTTTGATGTTGATATTGGCTATAATTTTTAGAATTCTTCCTCATTCCAGGATCTTTTCCTATGGTAAAAACACCAATCATGTTTTTTCCACCAGATTCATCTTCAAGTTCTTTCATCAAATGATTATTTACACCACCAGCACCATCACCAAGTGAGTCAAAAAGACCTATGGCTCCAGCGATAACAAGAAAAAGTGCAAGACCCGTGCCCAAAACGCATAAACTAGTCCAAATTTTACTCTGAGCTGAACAGACGAGTGCCATATTTACAATTTCAAGTGTAAATTTCAATTTTTTCCTTATGTCCTTATTTCATAACATACAGTTTTTGTACAGTTTATATATGGAAGACTTGAAGAAATTCGGATATAAATTTTAATATATTCAAGATTTTTTACATTATTATACCTATATATACATACGCATATAAGTAGGGGAGTTTATGGCTCGTTTTTTGTGGCTCGTGTTTGCTTATTATTTTGTAGTACCTACTATAGCATGGTTAAGGTGGTCAGAATTCTCTGAGTTTTTTGTTGATGAAATTTTAAAATTGAATTGTGGACGGAAAACTTATTCACGTCAGTAACACCAATAACAACACCAAGAAAAACTATTTTTCCAGTTTATTTTTACAACTACAATTCTCTGGATAGCCTGAATAGTTTGGATAGTTAAATTTTGTCTCACTGTCACCTAGTCACTGTATCTTTGACCCTTTAAAATGCCTAAATTATGAAAAAATTTCATAATTTATAAAAATCTAAGGTCAATTATTTCCTAATCATCGCAATTATCGTTCAAATTGTTCATAAAAATGTATCCTCAATGCTTTTCAAGGATTATTAAGAAATCGTTTTTAAACTACATAAAATTATATATGAACTAACTAGGTGCTAATTTTTAAAAATTATTACAAAATGTGCTAGTAAAGAGTCAATTTTTTGCATTTTTGAATAGTACCCTACCTTTTTCAACTTTCTTCAAACATCTCAGGTTTCAGACCTCTACTTCAGACGATTTGTCAAAATTTAAGCCAAAATATTTGACTAATTGGTTTAATATCAATTTTACCGTTATTTTCTCTCATGCCTATTTTTTCAAAATTTCAGAATTTCAGAGGTTTGTCGATTTTTCTTCTATACCTAGATTTAAACGTTTAAAGATTTTTTTATAGATTTTGACCAGATCCCTAAAAAAAATAGCTCAAAACTCAAGTACCAATTTGCCTTTCAAAATTTTTTAGTCAAAATATATAAATTGGATCATTTTAAAATGCAGATTTTGACATTTTTTCATATATCAAGGTGACAGTGAGACAAAATTACCGTCGATTGTAAGGTGTGAATTTAAGCTTAGGTAGTTTTTAGTAAGAAACTTTTTGAAAAATGCATATTCTTTGAGGTTTTAGGGCTTTTTTTTGAGAAAAAAAAATCTGGTTTCACCACAAATACTTTTATACTCAAGTAGGTATAATACATTCAGTTTTGAAGCCTAAAGTGAACACTCCCCTTAATTTAAATCTCGTCTAGAAAAATTAATCATTTCCACCACAAAAACTGAAATATTTATCCCTACTATCAGTACTTATACTTATACTAGTACCAGTATGTCTATGCCTTCTTAAAACAATCCTCTTGTGTAATTTCATTATTTTCAATTGAAAATGTCACTTTTCTTAGCTTTTTTAGTCCACTAAAACTTGTACACTTTAAATGTAAAATTCAACAGGATTTTGGGTTAAAAATACATAAAAACCACACGGTCCATTGGACAATCGTACTTAAATCCCTGATTTTACAAAATTTTACTTTTTCGAATCTCGTAGGAGTTTCTTGTAGAAGTCTGAAGATTTTAATGGATTTCTGGAGCAATTTTTGACCAGAAAATGTGCAGGAAAATATTTGAAACGATCAACTTTAAATCTGCTGGATCAACTGCAACTGGATGACAAAAAAACTTTTTTTTTCTTTTAAATACTTTATTGAAACTGTAGATTTATTTTAAGGGTGTATTATTGTCCTCTGAATGTCAGTTTAGGGATATTTATATATCCGGAAAAAATAGACATTTTGTACTTCAAATCAATTGTACTTGTACGAGTAGTATAGTGATTCTGAGGTAAGAGAATAGAGATTTAAACTTTTCAAATACTGAGATAGTCTCTCTTATACCTGCTATCGTAGTAGAAGAATACTTGGAAGACTTTTATTTTTATTTTTAAATAAAGGACTTAAGCTTAGAATTGGAAGATTAAATAAAAAAGATTCGATTTCTAAAACGAAATCAACCGAACTCACCCAAACTACTCTCAAGACAAGACAGTAGGAAAATGATTGAAATGGTTTTTTTTAACATTTAAAAATGAGGCTGACAAGACAAGTAAACGTATTCTTATTTCAAAAATAAAAATAAAAATAAAATTCAAACTAAAGCATATAGATACTGATGCTATTATACGAGATACTGATAGATACTGATGATATAAGATACTGATTTTGAAATTTTTCTAAAAATATAATTTTAGGAATATCTCCGGGTTATAATGGACATTCTGGCCTTTTATGGTAACATGGAAAGGCCTGAAAGCCGAATAGCTCCTTTTGCAAACTATATCGTATCGTAAATCTAATGTGCTTAGGTTTAATTTTTAAGATTTTGTTTTCTCAGGTTTGAAGATTTTAGAATTTTTCAATCTGTAAAAATGACCTTTTTATTAAATAAGGGTCAATTTATTCAAATAATTATGTACCTATACCTAAATACATAAGAGAGACTTGGGTTTGGCAAAAGAGTATAAAATTTAGGTTAGGTTAGCCTTAATTAAAATTATTTTTGTGGGATTATAGCAAAGGTTTTATCGATGGAACTCTAGAAATAATAAATTGAATTCAAATGACTTTAATTAGCAAAATGGAGTTTTGTAAGAATTTTTTTTCGAAGATTCAATTTTTAAATGAATATCAGAATCTTTAGAACCCTATTATTTTACATGAATTGATCGATATTTTCTATTGACATAAGGATAAGTTTACTTGTCTTTGATCAAGAACTCAAAGGCGGTTATTTTTGCTTTTGAAAAATGGAAAAAAATAACTTATTTATGAGAAGATTATCACAGAAAGTGTCGGGATTTTTTCCAAATATTTCATATTTTCCGGCTAATCAAAGCCCTCAAAAAACATCTGCTTATTGTCACTTATTAACACAAAGATAAGAGATTTAAAATATGTATTATGGATCAGATTAGAAGTAAACAAATATCTTGTAAGGCACGTTTTTTTCAATTAAAGTGAGTTTAAAACACTTAAATTCTATCACTTTTCTCGAGACTATTACAGATTGTAAAGGGGGGATATTTACATGTAGATGTAGATAAAAAGTGTAGTTTTGCAGTTTCACAGTTTTGTGTCCAAAAATTTGTAAGAAAGTCGAGTAGTTTTTTTCTGGGAGAGCTTTTCTTGGGTTTTGTGTCGCCTGGACCGGGTTTGAATGTGAACTGTGTTTTTTATTTTCCGTGTTATTTTGTATGGGTGTTCATGCGAGGAAATTCGGCGGGGAAAAACGGCGGGTTTTACTTTACAAAAGCTGGCTTTTGCCTTTGGAAATATTTGGAGGATTTTTGAGTATATGTTAGGAGAAAGCTGGCTGGATTGCTTTGAGTTTTTTGAGAGAAATGTGAGTTTCAAATGTCGTTGTAAATACTTTCCAAGGGTAGTTTAATACTTTTCCCTATAATGCCTTTGACTAATACTTAATACTTAAAGTAGGTACTTGTACTAGTACCTATAGAACTAGTACAAAGTACTAGATGAAAGTCAGAAATTTTCGAAAAACATGTCACCTTGTTAAATGACAAGATGTCAGAGAGACAAATAGGTACACAACTTTTCGATTAAAAGTTTTGAAAATTTAAAGACAAGTATCTACGATTGTGCAAAATAATTATGAATTATTCAAGATTTATATATCTGTAGATCCTTATCTAAAATTTCAATTCGGAATCCTAGTTTTCGTCTATTTGATTACATACCAAATCTAGGATTTCGAAATAGAAAAATACTATAATGTTGCTAATGCATACTATCTGTATAAATGCCACTATATATATATGTGTAAAAAGCATGAATTTTTGTCAAAATTTTGAAAATCAAGTCACAGATTTATAAAAAAAATCGAAATAAAGAGAGAGAAAAATTGGAATTTATACCAGATAGATGTATATCATGGAGTATGTCTTTCGATTTCGCTTTTTGAAAAAATTGTAAAATTTTGAGCTTTGTTTTCCTCTGAAATTTCATTAGTTTCAAAAATCTGGGGGTTTTTGACAGTTACCTACCTATGTAATGTAGCTACAATCTTTAAGATTTATGATAAATGATTTTTGTCTTAAAATGTGTCAAAATACATAGGTAGGCATACTTTGCTTTATAGATATTTCCAGTAAAATCAAATCAAAAATCAAAGCTCATCCTATACATGAATATACATTACCTATACCTAATACCTACTGTATATAGGGTATTGATTATTTTTAAAAAAAAGCAATAATAAGCTTATCAAGGCACTGGTTATATTTTGTAAATAATTAAAAATAATTAAATTATTAGATAATTGCAGTAAAGTATTCATAATATATTACAATCTATTAAGAACAGATCCTTCATATCTAAAAAAAAATATTTCTCTAAAAAGTAACTCTTTTTTAATTTTGCGGAATTAGCCTACCAAAGTAGGTTAAAGTATTATTTTTTTCGATCATTTGATATTTTAACTTTTGACTAGTAGGATATCTACTAGAGTCAAATGCAGAATTTCCTATATATCTAATATGCACAGTTATTGAGCTGAAGATGAGATCTGGAGACTTTAATCGATCTACCCCTTTAATATCAATACTAGTAGAGCCATACTACTCTATAAAGTACCCTCCAAATTCTCTAAAAAACCTCATTTTATCTAGAAAAAGATCCTTTTCTATAGTGCAAATGACACTATATAGACATATCACCCTATTGTTGTAAAATTCTTGTCAAAAAATTCTTTCCCATGTCTTTCTACATACTACCATAAATATTTGAATTTTTTTGAATGCCTTCCGTCCCATTTGGGCTCAAATAGAGCCAATAAAGCTGAAGCTCATTACATTATCCGATACTTTTATTTTTATTTCGGTACTTGAGCATACCTTAATGCCCAAAAAATGTATACTTTAAATGGGCAAAATATCAACTATTTTCCTCTATCTTTGTCTTTCAACTCGATCTTTATGGCCCTTTTGAGCTACTGATAGTACACAGAACAATTTACAGCACCAGAGTCTCAAGTCTGGACTAAATTGTTGTACAATTAATTGAAGAATTTACAAGACCTTTGACCTACTGACTTAAATTCAATTTTGATGTACTTTTTCTCGATTATCTGGAAAAGTATTAAAGTCTGCTAGGTACCTAGAGATATGTACATAGTGCTAAAAGTTTTACGACTTGTTCACAATTTACAGAATGCTTGAGACTTGGGTACATTTTGTGGTAGTAAAATCGAAAGTAATCAATTGCACAAAAGTACTATTTAGACTAGACTATATAGTGCTATGTATGGTTTATAAGGGTATAGGTTTAATATTATGTATGTATGTATATGGTAGTAATTGTAATGGGTTTGAAAAGTCAATGGCATGTGATCATGTGGAGAATTAAATTATTTTGGAATTTCATGGATTGTTTAATTTATGTTGGCGACGACTATTAATCTCTCAATTCCTTATGGTCCTCTATATATATTTAATTGTATTTCGATTCCAAATCTTATCTAAAAAATCTAGTCTACAAATTTATCTCTAGATTTAAATTATCGAAAATTGAGCAAAATTATATTATCAAAATGTAAAAAACACAAATTACATTTCATGGCATTTTCCTTTTTTGAAAATACATTTGGTACCGACTGGTCCAATACCAACTGGTTCAAAATAAACACCGACTGATCCAAATAGCTACTAGAATTAGCCCAAAATATAAACTGTGGATTATATTTCACATGTTTCTTAATATTTTGCAGCCTTTAGTCTTACAATTAGACGTATAAAAATAGTCTAAAAACCATAAGTATCGCTAGGTATCTGTATATGAAAATTTTTCGGGCTAGATGTAAGTAATTTTTTCTTTGTCTAAAGTGTTCAAAATTGCAAAATACTCATATTAAAAAAAAATTTATATTTTGGGCTAATTCTAGCAGTATTTATAATTTTGACCAGTTGGTATTGGACTTGTCAGTGTCAGTATAGTATCTGACAAAATTTCAAGTTTAAATCTAGATAGTCGCAGGGAATTTCAAAAAATTAAAAATTGAATTGATCTTTGTGTCAAATTACTTTAATTCATCAAAAAATTTGCCAAATTTTGGAAATAGATTCATGAATTCGTTTGATTTGATTGTATTGCTTTGATTGAAGCAACCGAATTTCTGAGTAAATTTAGAAATCAAGAAGAACAAATTGAACTCTTAGTAGTGGTATCAAATAAGATGGTAAAAAATTTATACCTTAGGTACCCTTAAAACCCTATGTAGGAAATATTTCAAGTCTGCTGCTTGGAGATCCCTGCTTAGCCCTTTGACAAGCTAATTACCTTCGGGTTAGGAATTCTATTTCATGAAATAATTCAGCTTACCATACATTAAGTATGTAATTTAAGTATGTAATACATTATAAATGAAAGAAATTTCTGAGCCCTTAAAGCCACTACGATACGAGTCTAATGACTTTTTACTGTAATGATATATACCCTTGATCTTAATTTGATGACCCCTAAGCGTGCCTCCATGATCATGAGATAAAATATTCAAAAAAAAATCAGTTTTCAAGCTACAAAATCAACAATCTTAAAAATTTTGAAAAAAGGCTACTCGTATAGGTATATTTCCGTTTTTTTGAAATAATTGTTTTCAGTTTCAGCCTTACTCCAGAGTCCAGAGTCCAGATCTGATAGAATTTTGAAATGTAGAGTAAACCTGAATGATCTATTTATCTCGAAAAATGAACGAAATTTGAAATATTTTTGGAATTTTTGGATTTAAAGTCGACCATATTTGCTGAAAATCTCGAATTTTGAATCCTTGTTTTTGGCAAAAAACCGAATTTCGAGATATATTGGACCTTATTTGTCTCAGGAAAGCCCGAATTTCGAAATTTAAATGGACCATATTTGTATAAAAAAGGGTTTTTTCAGACAACTTGAGGAAATATAGGGAGTAAGAAGTATCTTCTATCTATATATGGTAAAAGTCAGGTCACGTTCTGTGGGCAACCACAATTGAAAAGAAATTTCAATTGAAGTTCAGATTTCGAAATTCTCAAATTTGGAATGGAGAAAAGTATGGGGGAGATTGGAACTGTGATTCAGAAGAACTCATTTAATATCTCCAGGAGTAGAGTATACTCGTAGGAGTAAGGAAAAGTCATAGCAGATTTCAATACAATGTGAAATGGAATCTTCAAGTTGAGAGTTTTTCGAGTTTTTTGAGGAATCTAATAAAATCATCAAAAAGTCTCGTATCATATCATATGTAGGTACTTACAATTCAATTTATAACACGACGAAACTCTGAGGGGCAAAATATAGGAGATATAATAACCTGCGGCATTTTTTTTGATAAAAAACCATCTGAACAATGTCATATACCATCATAATAATATATTTCTTAAAATACAGAATATGATAACTATATACAATACATATGCTGGGTACCAAGTTTCAGTAATATTTGTATTTTATGAAATTAATTTTATTTCACTCAAAAATTCCTGAACTAATCCTAATAATCTGTAATTGTAAAGGTAGACTCTAGCGCCTTTGCTCGATCTTAATAATTACATTTTATTTATTGATTTGATAATTGATAATTGATAGGTATTCAGGGATATTTCGGAAATCTTTTTAAATTTTCGACAGACAGTTCTCGGTTGAATAAGTTGTTATTTTAAGCTGAAATTTGTTGGAGAATAATTTGACTATATCTATCTAGATATACAATAGATGAAAAAGTACATGTCCAAATTTCAAAAACGCTTCTGACCTAAACCTAAGCTTACATAATACACTTTTACAGTTTTGAGATATATGGTCTTGTGTATATTAAGACTGAAAACCACATTTAGCCTCAATTTCAAATGCATTTATTTGTGAAATTGACTGAAATTGGATTTTCAGAACTGAAATCGTGAATATCTGTGTAAAAAAGACATTCGAGAACAATTTATTTTAAAAAATTATGCCTGATCTATGCAAGAGAATTAAGAATCTTATCTTTTGAACTAAATTAGACACATTTTAGAAAATTTTGAATCCCAAAATAATAACTGTTTTTATAAATGGCTTTTATAAAATTGATTTCTCAATTTTACAAGATTTTGAGAAAAATTGTTTAGAAAAAAAATTCTAATCTTAAAATCTCTCAGAATATCCTTCAGTAGTTTAAGCACAAAATACTTGTTCAAACCTTTTTCGAAATATTTTCGCATTCCAAGAGTAAATACGAGTACATATATCCCTAATTATATGATTCTAAATATCAAAACTTCCAAAAATTGACAATTTTCTTAAAGTTATTTAAAGAAATCAAAATCCTTTGCTTCTAGATTCTAAATCCTAACAAATCTGAGCTATGTAATTTCCAAATTATCTGCGTATCTTTAGTCCATAAGAGAATACATAAGTCATATTTTACTCTTATTTGTAGTATTAATTGTGAGGTAATAAATTGAAATCTAAATTGAAATATGGTAGTAGGTAAATGATTTATCACAACAGGCCGAAAAATATTTTTAATGCCTAAAATTTGCAAATTTAATTTATAAGATGAAATTCTTCTTCTAGTAAAAAAAAATTCAGAGCTATTTAAGTACGAGTACCTGCTGATAAAAAACAATATTTAGTCAATTTATAACAAGATAGGAAAAATACCTATCTCTAAATTTGAATTTATCTATAAATTGGAACAAAAGATACATTTTTAGACACATTTTTAGATACGTCGCAGAAGTAGGTATTAGTATTTTGGGCCATTAATTAAGACACAAGGGTAGTGAATTAATGTGTATGGAACAGATTTTAATTCCTTTAAAGTACCAAGGACCTGCAGGACCAGAAAAAGTAGTATTTTATTTAATAATCCTTTAAAAGCCCCATTTCCCCCTAAAAATATCTTAAAATTTAACTTTTTCTTAAAATCTATTTTATTTCTTTCATAGGACTATGAGTATTAGTATCTGTATCTGTAGGAAATTTTTGAAAAAATATCTGTAAGAATTTAATTAAGACTTGAAACTCGAAAGTCAAGAAAGAAAAATAATAGTAGAAGATTCTTTATTGCGCTTAGGTTCTTCGGTTGAGTTTTTGTGAAATATATTTTTTAAAAGAAATACTTTTGACAAGGACAAGACAAGGGCTTAAATACCCGGGCATTATGCTACAGTTCTTATTACTATTACTACTACTACTATTAATAGTATAATGGGATATAAGGGGTGGTTAACAATTACTTATACTTTAGATACATTAGATACTTCATATACTTATGAGTATGAGTATACCAGTGTGTATGATATGAGTACTTCTAGTATCAATTTGTAATTTATATAAGCTCTCTCAAGAAAGCTTTAATTAAACGCGGATATAATAAATTTGTGGTTTGAAAACTTCTACAAAATAAGGCTTTCTCTCCCCTTCTATACCAGTCAGTAGTATAGTACTAGTACCTACTTATCTTAAATATTCTCAATTTTTAGCTGAGTTACAATCGAATATCAAAATGTCTAATGATTTTATATTTTGAAATTATGCTTATAGGTACTAAGGACCTAAATTCATTTCTAAATTTGAATCCAAACAATTGAGAACCGTTTTATATATGAACCTAAATAATAACCAATATTGCAAAAATTGTTAACATTTTTCAAATTATCGGCTATTATGCTCAAATTTATACCTAGATTTAAAAAATTTAATTGTGATCATAATTATATTGGTATAATTTTGTACCAAATATGTACTACCAATGTAATCGTATATCAAATTTTTCCAAAATTTTGGCCCTAATATCTAAATAATGAATAAAATTGCAAAAATTATTGACATTTTTCAAATTGTCGGCTCAAATAATGTTCAAATTAGGTATTTAAAAATTATAATTGTTTTATTATGATCATGATCATATCAATTATACTCTTATTATTTTGGTATCAATTTATTCGTATATCAAATTTCTTCAAAATCTTCAAAATTTTGGCTAATATCAATTTGATATAGGTACCCTACCTAGTGTATTTGAATATAATAAGCACTTAAAATATTCAAAATTTTCAAAAAATATTCATAAAATAAGAATGCTCATTCATAAAGTAGTGATTGAGATCTGCAGTCTGCAGACGAATCTTCAAAAAAATTGGTTCATTTTGAGCTGAAAATGTGATTTTTTGTGAGAAATACTTATGTTATGAAATAGGTATTTATATAGTAGGGTATTTAGATAGTTTGATATTTGATATTTTGAAAGTGCGAATTTGAACCGGATATTACTATAATGGAGTAAAAGTAAAAGTCATTCCCAGAAGTTATTTCGAAATTTTACAAGTTTTTTGGGTAAGAAAAAAAACTGAGGCTTAAGTACCCTACTACATATAGTAGTAGAATAAGGAATTAAAATAAGTTCTAGGGGTTCGGTGTATGGTTCATTGAACAATATTTTGGCTAATTAACTCGTTAACTTTGTAATTAGTTTCCACCCCCTACATAAATCCTTACTCCAGATCACTCACTGACTTATACTGATACTACTTATACATATCAGTACCCTACTTTAGATTTCTTTTGTTTCCTAAATTTTATCTACACAATTTTAGATTTAAATTCTCAAATCGATCCTACTATAGACTATAGGTATTACCAATAGGCAATAGGAAATTCTAATTATTTAGGTTTTAGTAGATACTTTCGGTTTTGTTTGAAGTTTGAAGTTTAGAGGCAATCGTAGTGTACTAGTAAATTTAGATAAATTAAGAATTAAGGCTTACCTGGAAACTTCCACGAATTATTGGCCCGGCCTGACCTACGTTTTAAATACGAAATTAGGCTTATCTTTAGAATTAATTAAAGCCTAAAGTATTGTGTACCAATGTAAAGGGTTGAAGCTGTATCGAAACTCAATTCTTTCGGATTTCTCATGACTGACTTGGTTTGATTAAGCCGAGATTCAAAACAGCCAAAAAATAATGTCACCGAATCGCCTACAACCTGCAATTTAGTACAAAATATCAAAATGCCTGACAAAATACCAAATATTAGCCTAGAAAGTGCCTTTAAATTATAGATTTTAATAGATTTTGGTTTTTTTTTGTAAAACTTTTTTGCCATATTTAAGAAAAAATTTCAAATTCTCGATGATTATATTTTTAGATAGGTACTTTATTAGTTGCCTTTCTATTTCGAAATCCTAGATTTTGTCCAGTATTCAAATGGGTGAAAACCTGGATTTTATATTGCAAATTAGGTTACTTTCATTCATATTTAGCAAGATTTTTTTTGTTTAGGACAGTAAGTATAAATAAAAGCTAATTTGTAAAATTTAGATACAGAATTTACAGGATTTTGAAAGAATTTTTGCAGTTTATTTTGCGGTATTTAAACTGAATATTACATAATACATACTAACTGTATCTAGAATCTAGGCTTAAATAAGGGGAATTTGGATTCTGAATCTGAATAGGAAAAGTTTTACTTTTAAAACTTGAAAATATTTCCTGGTCCGAAATGCATTGTATGGAGTATGGAATGCAATGACCAAACTTTTTGAAACTTTTTACATCATTAATTTTTATTAACTTAAAATGTCTATATTAATATCCATTGAATGCATAGGTTTAAGAAGTGAATTTAAAGAATTTCTTAGATAAGTGTGCTTATACTTATTGTTAAAGTACTGTGTAAAGGACTCTTGAATAAAGTAAATTTAAGGGTCCTTGAACATTTTCAAGTTTAAACTACGAGTACATACCTTGAGGGCAAACCTATTCCATTTCCTTGTCATGGGTGGAACATCGAATGTCACCAGAGTTCGAGTTGTCAGATGGCTATTGGCATCTAAAAATATTTTAAAATTTCAAATTAATTCACTTTTTTCATGCTTTTAAACACCAAAATGTCAAAAAATGTCACTCAAAGTTGCATTTAATCATTAGATAATGAAATATAGGTAAATTCCTAATCTAATAATTTATACATTCGATTTTTGAACTCTAGATCAGGCAGAAGATCGTAAATCAGAATCATAATTTTAAATGTCATTCTAAAATCGAATTTTTAGAAACTTTTTATACTTTTAGGGTACATGTATTCAAAGTCAAAATTTTTAAAAATAGACTAAATTTGCCAAATTTTGAAAATAGTTGTATGGAATCTGTTTCTGCATTTAAGATACTGATAGTATTTTTATTTTGATTAGGCTTAAATACTAGTACCTACCTGTGTATAAAAGTGAGATGACTTGATTCGTTGTAGATGTCAACGAAGGTGAGATCTGTAAAAATATATGTAAAAAATAATGACATGACATAATTTATGTAAATCTGGCCAGTGTCAGTGTGGTAGGTCTATAATTGACTTGATTGACATTTATGACTTTGTGACCATATCAGTACTATTATAGTACTTACATACATAATCAGATTTTCATAAATTCTCAGACCACAAATCCTATACTCGTACAAGTTATAGGTCAAGGTCTTATTACCTTAAGTCCAAGCTGAACTAATGTGTCAATAGGGTTTACAACAGCAAATAGATATTGCTCAGTTTTTTTCTCCGGTTTCACTAAAATAAAAATTTATTTTATACCATATTACATATAGGTATACATATTGAACAATCAAAGGTATTATAAAGTTACTCAAAAGTCAGAAAAGTCGATAAAATTGAGCTTTTGAATTACTTCAAGTATCTAGTACATACTTTTTTTCATTCTAAAATGATTTGAAATTTGAAACTATGCATGCCTAATTCTTCATTATTATTATAAAAAATACTTTAAAAACTGGCTATTTTGGTCAATTTTTTTTTGCCTAAAATCGACATTATAACAAAACGAGGAGACCATATTATAATAAACTTATTTTGAGAAAAAATGGATTTTTGATGAAATAATACTTATATGGTATGGTAGTTAAAATTTTAAAAAAATAGATTTATTTTGATCTAAAATGGAGAATTTTTAATGGAATAAATAAGTCCTTCAAAATCCTTCAAAGGATATATTCGGCTTTCAGGCCTTTGCATATTAAATTCCATATAAAGGTCAGAAAGTCCATTATAAACCCGAAGCTTTTCTTTAGAAAAAGCTTCATTTTAAACTTAACTTTTGTTATGAACAAAATCGTCAAAAAAATGAGAAAAAATTGGCGTAATTTTTTGAAATCTGGGTATTACTCTGTGGTATTATTCTGAAATTTGAGTTACTTTGCCTTAAACTTTAAACTTGTAATTTAGAATGTTACCAGTGACAAGAATTGCAAAATCTCGATAAAGTCTGTCTGGTAGAAAAAGCCTGTAAAAAAAGAACCAAGATACAAATGACATTAGATACACATTAGAGATAATAGTCATAAATTTCGTAGTAAATTTCCGATTTTACAAATTTCTTAAGAATTTTTCAAGACCTGTAATGTGACTTTATATCGGACCCATCTCGAAGTCTAAAAAATTATATTTTATATAAAATACATATACATATTATGTAGATACATATACAGAATATTCTGTATTATTATAAAAATATCAAACCCATATGCAGGAAATCCGTCGTTTGCTGTCTCAAAATATTGAGTTCTTCGGTCCTCAAAAGGAACCTACATTGTACAAAATACACATACTTAATATAAGTACTATATACTGTGCAAACTATAAAATTGAGTAGTATATTACCCGAATACTCTGTAAAAGGTCATGCTCTTCGATAGCATCTGAAATTTAAAGAATAAAAAAAAACAGATCAATAAACACATTAAATTATTGCTGAATAGAAACTGTCATAAATGCTTATCTATGTGATACATGGTCTTTTTAACCCTTGTAATTAAGATCACATTAAGATAGGGCAATTGTGAGAAATTGAAATTTGACCTAAAATTAGTCGGTTAAAATGACAAAAAGTGTGAAATGACCTATAGCAAAAATTGATCAAATTTTGAAAAATGTCACGATCAGCATATAGTTCATCATACTAGCATCTATGTAAGTATCTACTACTGCCTAGTGCATATGTATAGTAGTAAATTTTTGAGAAATAAAATATAACTTTTGCTATAAAAAAGCTCTATCTTTTTCTAAAAAATGTTGACTCTACGATTGAAATTTTATGGCTAGAAATACTACTACATAGAAAAATATTTATAGTGATTAAAGATATTATAATCTTTGTGACACTTTGAGATAAAATCGACTCAATTTGAGAGTTTTTAAAACTGAAGGTAGTTGACAAATCTGAAACTTTGTGTTTATGATAAATTGCATTATATTATGTAGAATTTCGAATTTGAGGAATAAATGTTAATAAGAGAATTGTTTATGATGTGAATTTTGACATTATAAAGGATCTCTTCGACTTCTGGGCCTATATCAATGTAAAACCTCATATACTTATAAAGGCCCAAAAGCTTATTTGAAACCGAAGATATCCTTAGAATTCTAACTCAAATTAAAGCATTTCTAATCAATTATTTCATAAAATGCATTTTGAACTATTTCGATTAGATATTATAGACGATTCAGACAAAATACAGATTCAGGATTCAGAATTTAGAATTAGGATCAGGATCAGGTTCAACGTTTTTTTCTCAAAAATAGCAAAATAATTAAATTGAAATATGAAATTCTTCAAATACACTACTATACACCCTTGTAGTCGTAGTAGAAATAGAAATGGAAATGTAGAGTTAATTAAATCTTCCATCAAGATCAAAGGGAATCAAATTAGTTTGAAATTTGACTCGAAATTCTCCGAATAAAGTAAGGAAAAACTTGGACTTTTATCATCAAATGAAATAAATTCCATTCAAGGAATTTCATAAACCTTATGACTAATTTATATCTACTGATATATTAAAATTACATAAAAAATGTTCAATATACCAAGTACCAAGTACATTATAATAGTATTTATAACTGGAACTGAACTAAATCAACAAGTTAAGTTATGACTCTGTCCTGACTCTTTTTTCAAACCATAGATCTTTTTTAAGAAAAGGAGAAAGTCCAAAAACATTTTTCATTCTACATACATATGTTCATAAAAAAACTACTACAAAGTTTATCCCCAAGGGGTAAAGACAAAGTTTTTTTTATGCCCTTATATACTGTACAGGGTGTTTGAAAAGTATATTTCCACAATAATTTTAAGAATTTTTTTCTAGAAATTTTGATAAAAGTACAAATTACTGATATTTCAAAATTTTATAAAAATTTTATAAAATTTTGATTAAAGTATTTCATGTCTTGTTTTAAAAGAATTGAAAACTGACTTATTTTGACCTAATAACAAGGAAGCTAATTGAAAAATGTTGAAAAATCAACAAAAAACGGGCTTTTTGTATAAAATTTTGTCATTTTGGGTCATTTACTTTCTCTGCTGACTGGTTGACTTAGTAATTATCTTTAAACTAGGACTTAATCAACAGCTCTTTAGCAGTTGATTATAAATTGGGCGAGCAAAGCTTGTTGGGCGAGCGAAGC
>JAQIXA010001965.1:0-20679 GCA_034699045.1 Nanhermannia cf. coronata Gr-Ori-00579 | reverse complement strand
AAAAAAACAAATGTCCTTAGGTCCTAATTCTCTTAGGGGTTTTGTCTTTAGGGATTTAATGACTTAGGGGTATTATGTGATATATCACATTTTATGTGATATAAAAAACAAGAATATTCAAAAATTAATCAAAATTTTGATTAATTTCTAAGGTCTTTGTTAGTCAAGAGGTTGAAATTCTTCAAAGGTATTAGACAAATTGACTTACTTCTATGTATTAGATACATTGGTTTGGAAAGTGAAAAGTCAAAAATTTATTTGTATAGGCAAGGTACCCTACTTTATTTTAATTTCAGCGGTACGAGTAATCTCAAAAAATGAATATTATTGACCAAAATTTAGAGTATTTCGTATTTTTAATAATCTTTAGTAGTTGATCTAGAGGTTTGAAATCTTCCATAAAGTTAGGCTAAATAACCTAGGAATATGACTTATCACAAGTCCCCTTTTATACAGCCCAATCACATAGATAATAAGTGGAACTGGTTTTTCTGAAACTTGATACTACTATCTACTTATAGTAAATAGCCGAGTTTGCAAAAAAAATTAAAAAAATTACTAATACTTATGCTGGTAACTACTAGTATAATAACGTACATAAGTATGTATGTATTTAAGGTCTGGGTTTCATAAATTATTCAAGAAATTCCAGACAAATAAATGCATATTTATATAATCTCACATGACCTTACGGATTTATGGCTTTCTGGCCTAGTAAAAAATACACTTTTTTTTAACCATTCTAAGAAATCTAAAAGTTAATTACGTCAATTGTGCTGGAGAACCTTTTGAAAAAAAGTGTAATTTATGACCTATTTTTTATACTCAAACTATTACGATGTCCATTCTAAAGTATATACAGATAATATGAGAAATTAGATATGCAAATGGTCTTAATTAATAATTATACAGCTTAATTACATTCAATAAATAATCCTTAAATTAATTTCTCAAGTTCTATCTACTTGTATTGTACTTGTAAAGGAAGAAACCTTCAAATTTCAAATTCAAATTAATCAAATTTTCAATTTTTTCAATTTTTATTAAAATAACAAACTATTTGAAGCTAAAGTACCTAAGTATGCTATGTAGTTGATACTTATTTGAAATTTGAACCGAGTTTAATGCAAAATCCCACGTTTATCGAGGTTACAAAAAAAGGGCTTAAGGTATAAAACGAGACATTTTTTGCACGTAAAAATTGCACAATTATGTTTTACCAGCAAAAAACTGATTTGAAATGGGCAAAAAATCGAGCTAAATTACCTAAGGGTAATCTATACCTTAGTTTATCATTAGTACTAGAGTACAGATACATGTGTAGTATAATGGATTGCAAAATATGATTTTTTGTGACAAGATTTGAAACTCATGAAGTAATTTTATGCTCTGGTAATTTGAAAATATTTGAAAATTCTCGACAACCTGTTGCATACATTTAAATTTAAAGGTACCTACTATAGATTGTGTAGGTACTTGTACAGATATTTAGATATGATAAAAGGCACTAGTCTAGATAATTTGATATAATTTAAATATCATCAAGTGGCCTACAATCATAATTGACTTTAATATTTTCAAGTACCCTTAAGGCTTTTATACTCTACTGTCTACTGTAGTAGTTATAGTGTATGCACTAACCTTTATATTCTGTAATATTTCATTGAAAATCTCTCTTAAAAAGCGAATTTATAACCTAGGTATACACTGCTACTTTAATGTAAGTGAATGAGCCCTTAAAATATAAAAAAAATGAGGAAAGAAAGGGCCGTCCTACAACTAAACAAGAGCCCTTAACCATATTATAATTGGTTTTTTCCTTCGAAAAAATCGACCCTTTAGCTTTTTGGTAGACAAAAAAATCGGGTATTAAATCCTTTAAGGGTATCTTTACTTTAAATATACCAGTAGAGGAACATAAGGCTTATCATTTGCCCTTTGGGCTGAGTTCAATTGTAATTTAAGTCTTTCCTTATGAATAACTGTAGTACAGTATCTGTAGTGTTTTTTTTTGTAATAATTTTAAACCTTTAGGTATTAGCTGTATTAGCTGGGGTTTTTGATCATTTTTTTTCTCTTTAGTTTGGGTTCTCACATATGTGGGTACTGACGCCAATTTAATCGAACTAGATTTCGTCACCTAGAAAAAAAATGAGAAACAGACACTTGTTTCAAAATCTTTCTTAAATATTTTACACGATTATCAATTGTAGCCAGACAGTAGGTAAAAAATCGACAATTTTTGATTAGGTTAAACCTAAATTTTTTATATCCAATTGTATAGGTAGTAATATTATACTTAGGTATTATACTTAAGTAGGTATTAGCATGAAATTCAGTGTATAAATTTCCAAACAGCAATATGCCTAATTCTTGATCAATCATTTGATACTTTTAAAATCTAAATATAGGTAGAAAGATGATCAAAAATTTAAATTTGAGGAGTTTCTTTTAGACTGAAATCTCTAATTTTTGAAATATTGTATCAATCACTACAATATAATTAATATAATGTAGTAAAATCTTCCTATTTCAAAGATTTTTCTCAAATATCTTAGCTGTATTTTATCATTCGTCAAAAAATCTCCTTTTAAAACTCAAGATACATAGTCGACTTTTCATCTTTTGACTTTCTCAATTTCTCAATAAATTTCGGTCGATCATAATAATCAAAAACATGCCAAAATTTCACTTTTTACTAAATATTTTTACACTTTTTAGTAGATATATTACAATAAAGGCAAATTTTGACCATTTTTAATGTTCTAATTTGATTAATTTTTTCTGAATAAAACCACAATAATAATAATAATTTTGATTTTTTTCATAAATTTCATGATAATTCAGACTATCTACTGTACTGATACAGACAAAATAGACTAATTCAGACTTGAATAAAGAACAATAAGTGCACCAAATTTGGCTTAAATGCTTAAGCTAAAAATATCGTCTAAAAATGGGTATAAAGAGCTATTCTGTATTAGAGGCTATAAAATTGTTGAGCATTTCAATTTAATTTTACTACAAGAAATTAATAAGATCCAAATTGCGAGCATTTTAAGGTCAATCAGATTGACCTTAATGTCAATTCAAAATAAGGAGGGTTTAAAAACAAAAAAATATTTTTGTTTTTTATATCACATATAAATAATGCTAAGGTTCAATAACAACCAATCTATGTATTTAAAATTTTGAACAAAAATCAAGGAATAAAAAAATATATGGTATTCAAATGGGTATTTTTTTCTCAAATCCCAATTTTGAAATAGATTTCGTAATGTAATGTTAAGGGGTTACAAATTTTATAAGCATGTAATACGAGAAACTGACACTTTTGTGTAGTTTATATAGTAAAATACAAGTTAGAGTCATTCCTATCTAAATTTTCAATGCGAAATCATCCTAGAATTCGCTCATTTGATTACATTAAAAAATCTATATTTCCTCTAATTGAAATTTGAGATAAGTATAACTTAATTTGTTTTAGTTTTAGAGAATTTCAGACTTCTAGCTATAGGTAAACTGAAACTATACTATAAATTTTGAAATATTAAGACCCTATTTTTCAGAGATTTTTAAAGCATTGGAACTTAAGAGCAGTCTTAAGACCCCTTGCATAACTTGCACTGATCAAATAATAAGAACAAGTTATTATTACTCATAAGTATAATAGCAAAATAGCAAAAATAAGATACTAGACTCTAGACCAATGAATAGCATATTAAGAAATCTGAACTTGCATTTGATTTCAAAAAAGTGTCTGGTTAATTTTAAGTATCTATCAGTGTGTATCAGTACCAAGTCGTATAAAAAATCCACGTGGTTCAAATGGGAAATGATAATTTCCAGTTTTTTCTAAAATCATAATGTATTGCATAATAGTGTAATAATAAAAATCAAGTTTCTTTTCAAAGTACAGTTTATAAAGAAGTAATGAGCAAAAAAAGAAAAAAATGAAATAAAAAGTACGATCATATAAATCCTCAAGACATTCATTCAAATCAAATGGGAATGAGTCGAAGATTTTTTTCAATCATTTAATTTTATATTTGTTTTATAGTCATAAGTATGTACCTAAGTAAAGTACTTATACTACTAGAGTATCTATAAAGTAAGGGTTCATTTTTTGTATGACCCTTTGCATAAGTGCATTTTGAAAAAGTAATGGAAATGATAAGTAGTTTCATTTTATTAATGGTTTATGTTTAAAAATCTCAAACTTCAATTAGAGTTTATGTCAGTTCTCAGACTCATCCTCAGACTCAAATCTATTAATAGACACCGTAATCGGTAATCAGTACTAGTCAATAGTAGTATTAGAACTAGTAATAATATGCAATCAAAGATAAGAAATTAAGAAAAAAAATCGAGTTTTGACTGAAGGTCGAAAGTCAAGATTTGAATATCAGTAGACTATGATGAACTTGTGTCATCTTGAAGTCACAAATCTCAGTTTCTAACTGAAAACATAATTGATTACTTCACTAATAAAGGTATCTTTAGACATAAAAATTAAAATGATTTACTTCTATCTATATCTCCTATAAAAAGTACGTCTTGGGATATAAGTATGAGTATTTTTTATGTACTTTGAGTTGACCTAGAGGTCCGAAATCTTCAAAAAAAGCAAGGCAAAAAGCCCTAAAATCCCCAAAAAATGCTAAAATGTCGTCAGAATCAATCACTTTTATTGCTAAAAATGTATAAAATTGATATTATATTATGATAATTTTACATTTTGATATTTTGATCTGATTCGTATTCATATAGAGCTTATCAGCTTATTATAGATTTTCTTAATTCTTAATAGAAATTGCTGTCGGCGGCGGTAAATAGTTGAATTACAATTTCTTGTATGAAATCATTTAATTCGTTAAGACATAAGACAAGGGTGATAACAAGTTTTGAAAAATATTAAAAAATCTGATTTCAAATCCCTGCCACTAGTATAAGTACTGATAGTACCCTTAACTGTACAAAATTAAGGCTTATGAAAAGTCAAAGTCCCTTATAAAATGTAATTATTTACGCTTTAAGGACATTTTTTTCAAAGTATACCTAAGCATTATCTGGTACCTGATAGAATAGACTTTTGATCGGATCGGCGGTACGAAACATGAGTTTAAGACTAGGGTCTTAAAAGTTAAGAATAATTGTAAGATTTTAGATAAAAAAAAGACTGACTGAACAATATCTTGTAAGATTATACCGATATACACATGTGTATATAGATATAAATAAAATGTGGTAGATCTTGAGAAAAAGGCTTGACTGATTCTCATTTGATCTGATTTAACATAAAATGTCGGACCTTTAGGTCAACTGTAGAAATTTTTAGGTATTCAAAATCCTCGAATTTTTTAATTTACTTGAACCTACACGTGTTTTTTATTAGAATTTCTAAATTAGAATTAGATTTCTCAAAATATAATATTAGTCATAAGACCTCTTATATAACTAGGACTTCCAAATGAAGAAATAAATATTGTCCAAGATGATGATGTACAATTTTCTTACATCAAATGTGGAATTTACGAGGTAAAAAAGACACTTGCTTGAATTACATGTGCCTTTTTTTACATTCAAAATATTCTCTAAAATTTAATAGTTAGTTGGGACTGGGACATGGGACAAGTTGTTTTGTTGGACATGGACAAAAAAATGATGGTAAAAAATGTCATACACTATAATACTAGCACCTAAACATATCCTTTTACACATATCTTTACCATATACCAAAAAATATGGAGAAAAAAAAACCTTTTTACTAACCTACAACATTATACTATTAAAAAGGTTTAGAGATATTTTTTACTCAAGTTATTGATATTGATATTGGATATAGTGATTGCATAACAGGTTGCCTTTTGATCATTTGAATAAATTATATAACTTTGCCTTGAATCCAGCCTATAGTACATAGGAAAACTTGATTGACTTTTTTTTCAGAGGATTTTTTAAAGTAAAAAAAAATGAATTCTTAGAATGCTTATAATTGTTGTGGAAAAAACCATTGCATGTCCCTATACTTAATTTTAATTAATTACAATCTATAACTTATACCAGTTGATACTTGTACAAATGATAGAAATCATTGGGTTCTCTGAACAAGTCAATTTTTAGATATGATTTCGTGATTAGAAGAGTTTTATAAGACAAGTTTTGAGCTTGTTTTTTATTTATAAAAAAATGAATTATAGTAAAAAGCAGACAATAGATAGACAGTCAGTCAGTCAATGCAATTAAAATTGCATGTATTCTTTTAACCCTATAGACTTCAATGTACCTACTTGATTCTAATGTACCTATGTATGTATGTACATAGATACTATTTAATAGTAGTGCTTCTTGAGTGCAAAAAAAAGCAGACGAAAACAATTCTAAAGGATTTTTTCGACCTCAATTGTAATTTTTGCAATCTTGGACAGAAAAAAATTCGAGGTCAACTAGCTAGAATAAAAATAACAATTTGCCTTAAGCTCCAATACTATACTATGTGTATTAAGCACCTACCTATATGCTATTTGTTAAATTAGTTGAGCATTTGAATTTTGAATTTACTTAGAATTAGAAAACAATATTGTAAAATAATAAAAACAGGAATCCCAAAATAAAAAAATGCAACTTCCTACGCTAGACAGTAGGCAAAAAAATGAAAAAAATGTAATTTAATTCCTTTTTTCTCTTTTAGTTTCCCTTATATCTGATCAAATAGATACTGATCCTAAGCTTGGTTTTTGAAATATCAAGTTTATAACACTTTATTACTAGTATGAAATAAATATATAATTGAATTGAATTGAATTGAATTTTCATCAAAATTTTGACTAGTTTTAAAGCACTTTTAGAGTCTAATCCTAAAATTGATGCAAAACTCGTAGTTATTCTGATATTGATACTATAAGTAAGGATCTGATGATTATTCTTATACTTTGAAGTTTAAAGTACCTATATTAAGCTTTAATTCCTTAAGGAACACAAGTATTAAAATGAATTTTGGTCAAAAATTTGAGTTTTTTATGATACAGTTGATAGAAAGGTGCCAAATTTCAAAAAAAGGTATATTACTAGTAAGGATCTGATGACAACCTGAAGTTTATCAAACTCTAATTCCGTAAAATTTCCATAAAAAAGCATGTAAAAAATGAATTTTGGCAATTTTTTTTGATATTTTACCCAAAGTAGTTGACCTTAAGTCTAAAATTTTGAAGGAAATGAGATAGTTTTTTAAATTAAAAATAATCTGAAACAGTTAAGTCCCCTAACACTTATCACTAGAGTATACAAAATTCAAAAACTGCATAATTTTTGTTCCTCAAAATACTTAATTATTCTACTCGCTTACAATCATAAATACAAATCATCACAAACTACGACCTTTGTACTATATACTTGCATAAGTTCAAGTTTAAAATAGTGTAGAAGGAGCAGAAGGTATAGGGGAATTGTAAAGGTATAATACCATGCATGGTCTTTCTTATGTAAATCAAATTTAGGTATAAAAAATCCAATTTTTTTCTACCCTACCATGTAGTATACTAGACATACACATACGCATTTAGAATAATTAAGTAACATACGGATATAAGCATTTTTTTGCATTTTGTAGGCACTATTTTATGAATTCTGCTTTTAAGCTCGCACAACTATATAAAATGACCCTTAGAAAATTGAAAAAACCTAGAAATTATTCGTAAATTAGGTTCAAAATCAAATTATTTAGAGACTGTAAGTTTAATAATTTGAAAATTTTTAGGAAAAGTGAACTTTAAACTTTGATGTTGAAGTTTTTTTGCTAAAAAATTCCAGCATATTCCAACATGTGTTCCGGAATACGAAATCTACTCTAAATCTGCACTAAATATCCATGAAATCAACTCCATTTTTTCTCAAAGTTAGATATGTACATGGAAAAAAATTGAAATTTTGTCAAAATGTTCATACTTTGACCTTTTCTGACCCGTAGGTCACGAATCGTACCGAATTTTTTTACATTTTCGGATCTCTTCACATGGATATTAAAGGGTGAGGTTTTATGAGAACCGACATCCAAATCCTTATTTGGTTTAAGTTTATTGATTAATTTATACGCCGTTTAAAAGTATATTTCTAATTTCAATGCCAATTTATTCAAAAGTTGAAGGAAGAATATTATGTGACAAGAAAAATACAAACATACAAGTATACTCGTATTGATTCATAAAGTCTGACTATGTATATGCATAAACTCTAGAACTTGACATGATAAGGTGTCAGAACTAAAAGGTCTTAAATTGTTCAAGGAAAAAAATGCGATAGGTATGTATACCTGGACAGCAAAAATTATATGCAAAAATTCAATTTATCTCTTTTAGATATGTTTTTTTTTGTAAAAAATGTGTATTACAAAGTAAAAAGTACTAGGAGTATGATGAAATCTAGAAAAAGCTTAAAAAATCAGGGTCAAAGGGCACAAGAATTCAAAACTTGAAATCAATTGGAATTGTAAGTAAAATTGAATCTCATCAGCAAAAGTCTGGCAAAAATATTGAGGGGATAAAAAAAAATGTTGTTGTAAAAAGTCGAGTCATCAGAAAAGTTCATATTTTTCCAAGTCATAATAAGTTGATGCTTAAAAAATGAGATAAAATGCAATGGATATTTGTATCTACATTCTACATACATCAACACTAAGGAACTACTCGTACGTATAATAATTGTTCATCTTTTTTGATAAAAACTTGATCTGCTTATTACTTGGGTTCATAAAGCAAGTTTCATTTCTCTCTGTAGGCTTATTGGATCTATTAAAATATGACATTTAGAGTTAGAGGCTTGTGATTTAGATCAAATACTATTTAAACGGTAAAAAAATCGATTTATTCATTGAATATGATCAGATTTAGGCTTAAAAGTGATTAGAATGCAATTTCGAAAGATTTTGGACTTCATAAAATGAGATTTTGAAAGATTTTTAGATGTATAATTAAGCTATTCCTGAATTCACTATAAAAAAGGTATAAACTCCAATTTTGGTCACTTACAAGTCCCATTTAGATTCTGGCTGACCATCCTAGGAGGTCCTTGTTGTTGTTGAGGATCATTTGGATTTAAAGTCCTTTGATTACCATCCGATTCCTGTTTGATTTGGTTGAAAGCTGGATTTTGTGGCCTTTGAGGACTCGAACTGGAACTTCTGGTCATTTCAACTGAAGGTAGCAGACCACCTGATGAGTAAAAATAAAAAAAGAATAACTTTAAAATGAAGATTTCTCAGGAGAAATGGTAAATTTGTGAATGAATATCAGTTCTTATTGTAGTTTGGAGTTAGTGTAGTAGAAATACCCTACTAAATAAGGAATGTATGTAGTAAATGGAAACAATCCACCCTTAACCTTTTGACCTTAAGGTAGGATATTTTACCCTCAAGTTGAAAAAATTCATTCATACATACTAAAGTATTCATAAGTAGTACTCTAGTAGTGGAAGAAATTATCCAGAGAGTTGTGCATTTGTTCAAATTTTCAAATTAGAAATATTACACTTCAATAATAAGATATATGACCTGTACTCTGTACTCTGTACTCTGTACCCTTACCTACTGGTAAGACCTTTGAAAAAAAAAATGAAACTTTGAAACTAATTGAAGTTTCAAAGTTTTAGGAACTACACTTTTACAAGTAAACACTCACTTTAAGTCACACATATTGACTTTTTCTAAAAATACTCTATATTTCAAGAATGTTTAAAACTATTTTTGAGATTTATCAAAGAAATTTAGATATTTTGGTCAAAATTTCGAGTTCTTCTGGTATTCCAAAAGCTATACATGCTCTATATTTCTAAAAATTCAGTTTTTTTTTTAAAAATATGTCAAATTATTGCAAATTTTTTCAATATTTCGATCAAAATTTTGAGTTCAGGGATTCTAAAATATTGAATTTCAAATATTTTGTAGATTATCATTGGGTATTATCATTGGATGTGTGTTAAATTATAGCATCTCTACTACATTTCATTGAATCTGAAAATTCTGATGAATTTATATTCCTTTACTTGTCTAATAAAAGTTAAAACAAATGATATTTTTATCTGTAGTTTTAGTCTTATTAGACACTTTTTTTCTGTTCACATTTATAGTGCTAAAGGATATGTAAATATCTATATGTATGTAGGTAATCCGAGATTTAAGTGTCTGGACTAAAGTGATACTTTTTATTTTTATTTTATTCTAGTAGGAAATCCTTTATGTGATTTTTCCGCTAATGAAATTCTACCTAATCTTTAAAATTTAATAAAAAATTCCTATCTAATTATCTAATAAAAAATTGATATATTTAGTAGGTATACTTGTATAGTAACATTTCTCGTATTTTACAAGTCTTTCTAAGGATAGTTAAGTACCATTTATTTTCATTACACACACCTTTAATTTTATAAAAATATAAAAATCCTAACCGTTTGGGCCCCACATTTATTAGTATTAATAGCATGTGAACTTAATAGATAAATGAACCTATAATTTAAGTCTAGAAAAATAGAAATAAAAGTCGCCATCGTTTAAACTTGAAGTACTTAATATCATATCAGTTAATTTTTTTTTGGGAAAAAGACACGAAATGTGGCATAAATACAATTTATTTCTACTAAATATCCCTAATAGATAAAATACGAGTAGAATATCAGCCGGTAGAAAACCAGACACTTTTACTAAACAACATAAACAAAACTTTTACTAAACCTACCTATACTATTTCAGACCTCTAAGTCTACCTTCAATTTTGAAAATTTCAACTAAAATACAATCATTCATAGTTTATAAGGGCAAAAAACGGCGATTTTTGAGCTCGATATTTCAAAAATTTTGATTTTGTTGCTCCAAATCAGCCAGAGTTTTTGAGATTTTTAGCTCACTAATTCAATTAAACTATTTCAGACCTCTAGGTCAACTTCTATACTCGTAATATACCTTCTATCTCGGTAAAATACTTAATTCCTAGTTATAAATATACACCCTAATATGACAGATATCAGTAAATTGAAAATGCTAAGAAATTCTGAGAACAAAATTTCGTGAGTGATTTATACATAAAGATAGAGGTGTGAATGGTAGATAATGTATGTAGGGTACTTATAAAAAAGTGTCTAGTTTTCTACGAGTTAACCAAATACTTAAGATTTTAAATTTTTGAACCTTTATTTATATTTCATAATAGTTTCGTTAAAAAACTATTCACCCCCTCCTTTTACTCGAAAATTTGAACTTACATATTGGTACACCTAGATAGATGAAATGTTCTAAAAAAGTAAGAATTTCTTTTACTTAAGTAGGTATAACTGGCATGAATGTTTTGGTTTATGAAAAAAAATGTAAAAAAAAGTTGAATCTGTAGGCCACGGACTTTCAATGTACCCTCAGCTCTCTATGTACCTACTTAGAAATAAATAAAATAAAATGGAATGAAATGAAAATGTTTATGAAAGTCATGCCTTTTTTAAAAGAAATGTACTTCAGCAGAGTACTCCATTCAAAATAATTACAGAGTTGAGAATTTCTGTGAGATTTGAGAAATATTTCGTTTAATTTTTTTCTATCTGTATCTTTGTATTTAGACGTATAAAAAGCTTCATTGCATTGTGGTTATGAACCTAGTATCTGTAGTATCAGTATTAGTAGTAAGTACTTATATACAGTAGGTATATTGTAAGTTTTTGAGATTTGAAATTTGAATAGTTGAAGTTGAGGATTGAAAAATGCGAAGAAAAAATCGACCACTTTGGTCTTTCTTATGACTATCCAGTTTCAAATTCAAACGTAGGAAAATATAAAGTAGGTAGAATTGCTTCTGGCTTCTGTATCCCTATCATCTATACTGTATGTATAATTCAAAAAGTATAAAAAAATTTTTATTCTACACCAAGTTTAAAGCTCGATTTTGGATCAGTAATGAAAAATACTATTATCTATCTACTGATAGATGTGATTTTTGAGATTTATTGAGAACTTCATAGCCTTTTTAATATATTTCAACTGATTTTTGCTTTGAAAATTAATATTCATAGATTCATAGATAGGTAATTTGCAAGCATTTTTTTTTGCGTACCTATTTCAAAATTTATCTCAACAGTAAATTTACATTTAGTTACCTACTACCTATGTATAATATCTATAACCAAATAAGTACACCAGGACCAGTACATACTTGTCTAAATTGTAATTATTTAAAAATTTAACTCAAATGAAAGGTTTTGAAAGGTTTTTTTTATATGATATAATATCTTACGGACATATGTAGTAGGGTGGTTTAAGTTATCTTTCAAATTGATCGGTAATATCAAGTAAGATGTGTAAAATAAGAATAAGAAAAATGCTTGCTCCATGCACTAAAAATCTTTGCAAAAATTGATAAATTTTCTAAAAATAGGTCAAAAAACAGCTTTAAAGAATTGTGAGATTGTGAAATCGAGCGATACATTTTGAAATATTTTTCAAGATTTGGAAAATTTTTTCTCGATCTCTTAGAACTGCTGAACAAAGTATACACAAGTAGTGTAGAAATTTTGAATCCAAATCCAACTGTGATATTTAAATAGCTCAGAAATTTATTAAACAGCTTTTAAATTCTCAAAAGTGTATAAAAATATTGATTTTCGAAAACTAACTTTGTATCGCTAGATATTATTTACTTTAACTTTTTTTTTTTACTACAGATAGAATGTATAGTAAGGTCTTGGGTACTTTGTAGAAGATTTTTGTAGATTATATCAATTTTTGTAAGATTTGGACAAAAATTGAATAATTCTAGTGAAATCATTTCTAAAAGTAAGCTCATCTCGATATATGCTATATTTAGTTGTATGATTTGGGGGCTAAAAATTTGGACAAAATTTGAAAATTCCAGCGAAATAGATTCTTCAAATAGTTCATATCTGTATAAAATGTGAGGTTTTTAACATTTATAAGTGTGTATAAGATGCAATAAGATTGGTTTTCTACAATATGAAGTGCATACATGCAGTGTTTGTAGATATATTTAAAAAAATTGAAATCAAATCCAGGTTCATATTTCGAATTTCAAATGTCCAGAAGTCTAAAGGTCGAGAGAGAATCATGTTCTATTCTGTAGCTTCTTCAAACTTCAAACTCCGAAAACAAAATAAAATATTCAAAAAAAGATCGTGACCCATCTGAATCTGGCTCTGAATTGCGTGTCAGGCTATCCTTATCCTTATAAGTAAGCTAATATGATAATATTCTAGTACTTACTATCAGTTCAGTAGTACCATAGTAGTAGGTATAAGAAATTTGAAATCAACCGCAGGGGCAAGCAGGTATTCTGAAGAAGGTACCTACCAATCTTTCTCTACTTCTAATCTTAAGTACCTACACTACAGTATAAGAATACAGATAGATTGAAGGGTATAGTAGGAGTTTCAAAAAAGTCGAGTAAAAAAAATCTCTGGAGACTTGAGAATCTTGAGCAAGTGAATCTTTAAAGGTATAAAAAAAATCTCATCTTTAAAAAGTTCATATACTCGTAGGTACTTACCTAATATACTAATATACAGATAGATATTTATACTATTAGACAAGAGTATTTTTAAAAAGCTCAGGTATAAAATAAGCTCAAGATATATTTGTATGATTAGAAACCCGCAAGGGGCTTCTACACATTTAATAGATCTTATACTCATATACTGGTACAGGGTAATTCACATATACCATCATATTGTCAAAATTTCTTTACCCAACTTTATCTATCAAGATTCTGAAAATCTGAAATCTTAAAAAAAATCATGAATCTTGGATTTTTTACTAATTCTATTTCTAGAATTTCTAGATTACTAAGCTCTATAAAGTGAAAAACCTTCAAAGATCTTTGAAAGAATTAAACAAAAATTGCTTAATTTTGTGTTTTTGAGCTGTCAAAAGTTAAATTAATTCAGAATTTGGAAGTTTTGGAAGGTTTTAGTATGCAGTTTTGCTAGGTTTTGGAATTTTTAACCAAATGATTTTGATATTTTGAAAATTATTTACAAAGTTTTAGTTTTTTCTCTAATTCTCGAATCTATTCTGATATTTCTGATATCAGGTAACCAGATCAGATACAGAACAAAAAGCTGGATTTATTCATATTCAAAAGCTTCAGAATTATGAATTTTTGAAAAATTGTTGTTTTTTACCCTGGAGTCTGGATAACTTTTGGGCAATTTTGAAAAACTCTGTATATCATGTGTATGTATTTATGTATAATAGGATAGATAGGATTTTTATCTCATCTCGTTAGTCTTTTTTTATATTTATTTATAGCTCTGTAGTTGAAGAAAAGTAAAAGAAAAAAATGTTACCTGAGGAAGTTAAAGGGCTGGCTCTGGCCGAGGCTGATGGTGAAGGTTGTTGTTGATGTTTCGAAGGCGTCAAAGTCCCATTGACATTGACATGGGGCACCCTGAGATTCAAAACACCCGCCATACCTTCTCTACCACCACCAACTGAATGATTACTGTTTTTTGAAACCATGAGATTGACACCAACACCAATGTTCTTGGTACTCACTTGAACCTCAGCCGAACTACTCGAACTCACCGAACTTATCGACGATCTCTTGTGTTTATTATGATGACTTTTTTTGGAATTGATAATAGGCGGTGATTGTACCTGCTTAAAATGTACACTTGGGTCTAAGCTTGAGAACTCGGATTTTTCCATAATCACGTCTACAAAATCATATTTTAATTCTATTTTGTCAATATTTATAGATCAAAGTACACTTTTATACGAGACTTGAAATAAAAATTTTGTGTATTATTGTATTATAAAGTTTAAAAAACCCGATTTTTGAAATATTACACTTTAAATCTGATTTTTGTCAATATATTTATTCCAAAGTACACTTAAAATTTGCTATTTTGTATCTACTTGGGCTTTAAATGAGATTTTTGGATATTTTAAAGTTAAAAAAACGTCGCAAAATTCGAGTTTCTGGAATATTTTTGAGCTTAAAATACACTTTTTTTATCCAAAATTCTGAGTTTTAGATTGAAATTTGAAATTTAATTTTACACACTTTTGCAAATTTTTTCACAAAAATTTATTTGAAAAACCACAAATTATGCTCCAGTTCAGGACATTAGCTTTCTAATTTTAATAGAGCCCAAAAGGAAGTTGGTTTATACACTTGATTATTAAAGAATTGAAGATTGAAGCGTGTTTTGAGGACCAAAGTCAAAGTCGAACTGACTCATATATGAAGATATGAGTCGACAGAAAGTTGCGTGAAAGAAATCTTCGTATCTTCGTGAGTTTGAGTTTCTGAGTAAGTGTGTGTGGCTCTCAAAAAGTAGTTAAAAAGTTGATTTCATACTTTTTTTTTGTTGAAATGAAATGCGTGGATTAAGGTGGTCAAAAAACCTGGGAAATTTAATAAAACTAGTAAATAGACACTATAATGTTAGTAGTACTGGTATAATGTATATGAGATATTTAGAATTATAAATTTTTTTCTACAGATCTTACAACTTCAACTTCAGAAACCCGAATGAATCGACTTGTTCATTTGAACTAGAGTTTAATAGTATGGTTCTAGTAGTAGTAATACAAAGTATAGGGTTTGAAATGTAAAAAAAATCTGAGTACTTTCCCCCTAACTCTAACCAAACTACCCCTATTCAGTATCAGTATAATATTTTTGTACTAGTACTAGTATATTATGTAATATAAAGATTTTTTTTATTTGAGAAATGAACAGACTTTTCTAGTATGGTATATAAGACTACCAGAAAGAACCAAGAAGTTGATATATTATATTAAGTTAAGAAAAAACTCTGCCTTTTTTTATCAATAACCCTTGAGTCTTAGGTTTTTGGTATTTTTATTTACAAGTACAACTAGTATTACTAAAGTACAAGTGTTATGTAAACTTTTATAATTTTTTAAAAGCTCATTTTTTAGAATGAATCTCTGGTCAACTATCAAATCTTAAGGTATTTCTCATAAGGTTAGAGTCCCTACTATTTGTAAAGTCATTTGAGGATTCAAAAAAATGCACTTTTTGAATATGAATAGTAGTACGAGTAGATGTCCCAGGACAAAATTTCCAAATCTTCATTTTTTGTGTCAGTGACTCTTGTATGATAATTTTTTCAACACAGAAAGAATAGATAAGCCTTTGAATGCTATTATTAGCTCGAATTTTAGTTTAAAACCCTGTATTTTATTCATGTCTTTTTGATACTACTTTATTCACAAGATAAGTACCCAAGTATCTAGTGTCTAAAGTAGTTTTTCAGATATTATTGAGAAAATCTCAAGACTGCAAACTGAACTAAAATAACTTGAAGTCAAATTTTTCTAAAATTTCGTGAAATTTTTAAATTTTTCTGAATTTTTGAAATTTGTAAACTAGTTTTTTATGAATTTAGATGTATAGAAACTCTAATAGAGATCCTAATATTTCTGAAACATAATGTCCCTTATAGTTTCTTTAATAAAGAGCCTTGAGAATGGTTAAACCCTTTAATAAAATTAATGGATAAGTTTGTTTTATCACATCAGATGGGTCAGAAAAGTCATCATGTGGTGAAGACATGTCTACTCTCGCACTATGTGACATCATGGACTTTTTTTTTCGACAAAAAAAATATCCAAACTGTGATGTCCAACAGACAAAAAATTCGTGAGTTTGGAATTTGTCATTTTTTCTACAAACTCAAGACATTGTACTGGATAGGTACTTATATACTTATAAGTACCTACCTACTTCATATAGGTACAGATATTAGTTTAAAGATAAAAAAAAGTCATTTCACAGCCTTTCCTTCAGTTACCTAGCACATTTATAAATCACAGATTACCCAGATTTAATGATATAAGACAATGAAATGTGATTTCTACCAAAGATTACATAACTTTATAAATGCTAAGGACTAAGGACCCTAAATTTTAAAAAACATACTCACCCTCACCTCCTGATTTTCTAAGCTTTTTTTTGGAAAAAATTCTCAAGATATAAAAAAACCTTTTAAAATCATTAAAGATTTATGATTTGTAGCCCAGCTACCTGCCTACCTGCCTACCTGCCTATCTAATCTAACCTTGAGCTAAAAAAGCTAATTTTAAACTTTTGAAAATAAATTTTAAAGCTATAATTATCCTTTGAAGGGTCACAAAATTTGCAAAATTAAGTACTACTGATAGTAGTACCTATTTATAAAAGTGTTAAGTTTAAACTTTGTCTGCTCAAATACCTTTTGTATCGTAAATGTAAAGGGATGATTGTAAAAAGTGAAGACTAAAATAATTTGCATGAACTTGTGGGTACATCAAATGGTTAATAATGTTTTTTAGGACCCACTTTATCGTTCATAAACTTCAATGTGCAAAATGCCGAAATGTTTTTCCAATTTGTGTGCCATTAAATTTGATCTTAGGGTGCCTTGAACATGCAAAACAAAAAAATCACTTGTAATACTGTACACTAGATAGGTAGGTACGATTGTATACCAACTGGTCCAAAAACAGATATGTCTAACGAATCTAAATCTGGTCTAAATATCAACTGAACTGCGGTCCAAGTTATAAATTCTATTAGAATTAGCCCAAAATATAAATTTTTGATTCTATATCACATTTTTCTTAATATTTTACAAAGAAAAATACAATCTAGAACTCTGAAAATTTTCTTAATTTAGAAATTTTGTGATTTCTAGATTATCTTTTTCTATGTCAAAGATGCAAAATATTAAGAAAAGTGTGAAATAGAATCAAAAATTTATATTCTGGGCTAATTTTAGTAGAATTTATATTTGAATCAGACGGTATTGGACCATTCGGTACTTTACCGAAAGGAACCTAGTACCTACTTGCCTAAAAACCTAAAGACTTTTTTTAACCCTCTGTTTTTATGGACAGAGCTAAATTCTACTATGGGTTTAAAAGCAGTTACAAACCTATAGGTATTTATAAGAATACAGAGATATCAGTATTTAAAAAAGTAAAATTGATTTGAAGGGTTTTTTTGTACTCTTGTAATAGTGGGGGGAGTTTTATTGAAAAAAATGATAAAAGAATTTGTGACTGACGGACAGACAGACGGACAAAATGGATAAATTAACTTTGATGACGATGGATTTTTCCAAATTTTTCAAATCAGACAGATTTCAGATTTCAAATCAGAGAATTGAATTTTTAATTCGATTTTTCATCCATAATTTTAAAAATGTACCATAGAGTACTATAGTGTATTAAAAGTTAAATATGCTTAAAATATTTATACCTACTTACCATAGGTAATTGAAATATTCAGCTTTGAGAAACTAGGTTTGTAATTCAATAGTAATTTATATAGTAATTCCTATCATATAAATAGTAATTCAATGCTATGTATTGAATTACATAGATAGTATAGTATTAAAATTAGATAATTCAAGTTCTTAATCTTTAAATTTAAATTGAATTGAAAAAATTTTCACAATCGATAGACCTATAATTGACCTATAATAAAAAATGAAATACAGATTATCTTAAAGAAATCGGGAGGTTAGAAGTATAAGGCCATAATAATTAGTTAGAAGTCCGTATTAGTTCAAAATACATTATATTGATACGTGTCCAGTCAACTCCAACTCACCAAAGTACAAACTGGACAAAATAAGTAAAAGAACGAGTATTTACGATTAGGATATACATTATCCAGTAGTAACAAGAAACTATATCTACCCACTACCTACCTATTTGTATTGACTTTTTAGGAAAACTTTTGACAAAATTTCCAAAATTTTTACTAAACTTTTCTAAAATACACACATTTACATTGAACTTGTAATCGTTCAGAAATTTTCTAAAATACTAATACTACTGTAAGACAGACTTAAGTTCAATGTAAATGTGTGTATTTTAGAAAAGTTTAGTAAAAATTTTGGAAATTTTGTCAAAAGTTTTCATAAAAAGTCAATACAAATAGGTAGGTAGTAGGTAGATAGTTTCTTGTTACTACTGGATAATGTATATCCTAATCGTAAATACTCGTACTTTTACTTATATCGTCCAGTTTGTACTTTGTCGTGTTTGTTCTGTCGAGTTTGTACTTGGCCCAGTTTGTACTTTGACGAGTTGCCTTTGGCGAGTTGAAATGGAATCCTACTTTACCATAGGTAATTGAAATATTTGTTAGGGAAAAATATTCAGCTTTGAGAAACTAGGTAGGTTTGTAATTCAATAGTAATTCATATACATAATAATTCAATACTATGTATTGAATTGAATTACATAGTATTAAAATTAGACATTCGGGGTCTGAATCTTTAAATTGAAATTGAGTTAAATTTTCGATATTGTTCAATAAATTGGTTGTAAAGTTTAAAAAAAATTCAGTTTTTGGACTTTATTATTCTTTTGAAATTTTTTTTGAGAAATTAAACTTGATGAAACGAGCTTTATTTTTATAAAATAGATATGCGATATATTACGTCAATATACATTATATAGGTACATGTCTATATAGTTTCTAGAGCTTGTTAAAATTATCAGGAGTTGACCTATTAATGACTTGATTTTAATTCTGAAATCATCTAAATAATCAAGAGTAGAGATTCGAAATTTTATTTTTAAGTTTGTACTTGCATATTTAGAAACTTAAGTCCTAAGGTTAAATTTCCCAAATTAAATAGACTTTTATAGTTTTGCAAAACTCAGTTTAACCTAGACATAGTCCCTTAAAAATCCATACCTATATAAAGATTTATAGAATTTTTTTTTAGACTTTTGCGAGTTTTTAATTTAGCCTAGAGGTCTGAACACTGAATTGTTTAAACAATATTGGTTATCCTAATTGAGCTTAGATTTCAAGCTTTTGAAAGCTTAAAAATTGACCAAGAGTTTCGAAATTTCGAAAAACTGATAAAAATAATCATAAACTCACCTTTTTTCAAATCCTATTAGGTTTTTAATTTTAAAAGCAAAACAAGTTACAAGTGTTTTCGATCTATAACCTTAAGTTACCTAATACTATACTAGGCTTTAATCAACTCGCTAGAAGTTGATTATTAATTGTGCGAGCAAAGCAATGAAAACATCGCAAGTTGCCCCATTTTTCGAGATCACATGTCAATTTTCGGGGTCAAATGGATATCAAATTCTCAATCTCCGTCATCGATAACCTCTAGAACCATTTAAATATCAAGTTATCTCATTTTTTGGGTCCAAATGTCAATTTTCGGGGTCAAAGGTCAACTCCCTGGTCAAATGTATATCAAATTCTCAATCTCCGTCATTGATTACCACTACCCTAGAGCCAGTTAAACCTCATTTTTGCTTTTTCCAATTTGATTAACATGGGGAACACTTAAAAGGACCCCAAGGGGTGGGGCAATCTAAAAATTTTTCGAGCATGCACAACTAGACCCTATAATTATATAATCAAATTCTCAATCTCCGTCATCGATAACCTCTAGAACCATTTAAATATCAAGTTATCTCATTTTTCAGGTCCAAATGTCAATTTTCGGGATCAAAGGTTAATTCCCAGGTCAAATGGATATCAAATTTTTCATATCTTCATACCTTCATACCAAATTTGGTTAAAATCGGTCAAGTAGTTTCCGAGTTATGCCGCGAACAGACATACAGACATACAGACGGACATAGTGCAAGCAAAGTTGAATAGTAGGTGCTCGCTTCGCTAGCATAACTATGCAATAGTA
>JAQIXA010001964.1:0-20680 GCA_034699045.1 Nanhermannia cf. coronata Gr-Ori-00579 | reverse complement strand
GATAAAATAAATTTTCTTTTCAAAAATTTGAATTTCCCGCTCAAAATGCCCTTGCGAAGCTGGGCTTAATGCTAGTAATTTAGTAAAATATAGAATTAGCAGATTAGGATAGGATTAGGAATTAGGTTTAGTTTAGGTTAGGTTAGGATTACTAGAATTTAGATTTAGAATAGAATTAGAATTTCGTAACTAAAAATGTCACGTCAACGTCCACTGTCTAGGAGGAAATGACAGGAAGGTCACTCCCTAACTGTCTCATGGTCAATGTTTGTTCTGGTTAAATAGGTGCATATTAGGTACCACTGGTCACTGGACCAATTGTCAACAGTCAACACCACTTGAATTAAATAATTTTTAAAAATGATTTCAATTTTAGTTTATCAAATTGCCCATTTTTTAAATTTTACGAGTAGGCCAGGGTACCCTAATATCTCAATATTTCGAGAAAGCCCGTCAAAATTATAAAAAAGAAACAAAAAAAATTAAAAATAATCACTCAAATTGCAAAATATGTACAAACAAAAACAAATGCAAAATACAAAAAAGTTAATTTTTACAATTAAAATAAAGTTAGATGAGAAATGACCAACTGTGTAGTTTGTTATGAAAATTGCGATGGTGGTGGACCACCGGAGCCATCATCAGATCGAGGTCAAAGTACAGCCAAAATCCTACTACACCTTTTCGACCAGCAACTTTCAACATCTTCAATTAAACGGACCACTAATTGTCATTTTAATTGTTGTTCGAAATGCTACGATGACCTGACCAGAATTAACCGAATTTTTGAAAGGATTGAAACACTACTAGGACAATTATCCAGGGCTAGAGATCAAATTGGATTCAAGATTGTCAGCAGTTTTTCAAGGGTCCAGAACCAGCATCATGACCATTTGAACCTTGATAATTTGATGACAAATTCAATTAGAGGAGAAATTGTGAAAGGTAAATATTAAATTTTATTTATTTACGGGTGTTTATGTCACTTGAGAGTTGACAAATGGGACATTTTATAATATGGTTATACTTTCAATTACTGTAATCTAATTCTAATCTTGTAAAATTGATAGAAAATACAAAAAGTATCCATAATCCATTGCATTGCATTTATGGTAGATGTTAAACATAAAGTGTCAATGTTAAATCTTGACATATGTATTATATTATACATATCTTTAATCTTTTACCTTTTACTTGAATATTGATATCTAATAATAGTAAATAATATGATGATTTTTATATCTTTTTTGTAATTTTAATAGCTTTGGGGCCAAATTTACTTAATGTTAAGAAAGAAAATGATGCTCGTGTAGAAGATATATTTGACAACGACCAGTTCGAAGATATTCTAAATGTTGATGAATTTCTAGAAATATCAAGTGTCGATAATTATTTGCAACCATCTACTCTAATTTCTACTAATTCAGAAACAACAGATGCTAAAATTACTTCAAAAGTTGACCAGTTTTCGACATTAGATCAATTCTCAAAATCCAATCAAAATGAAGAAGAAGAAAGTGATAATTATGATGAGGAGGACGATGAAAGAGATGAAGATTATGAAGAACCTAAAGACTTTAAAAAGAAAAAGGGAATAACGTATGAAAAAAAGAAAAAAATTGTCCAATGTATTTTGGAACATCCAAAGTGGAAAATTCAACATCTTCGCCGTAGGTTTAATTTAAAAAAATTATCAGCTGCCCATTTGGAAAACTGGAAAAAATTAGTCGAAAAAACTGAATTGGCTAAAACGCAAAAGAAGAATGAGAATAAATTTTTTGACCCTTTTATTGAATCACAACTGCTTGCAACAACATCAGAACCACAATTACCATCACCACCAAAACGAAAGTATATTTATGAGAAACCTCAAGAAGTAGTCGAAATAGGTTTGAAATAGAATAATATAAATTAATTACGATCACGTTCAAAAAGTCAACTAAAATGTAAAGTCAAAGACATGTGAGAAATGTTAGTCTTTTAGAATCGACAATCGTACTTTTTTTTTTACCTATTTCTTGACTTTTTGAACATGTTGAATAAATAGAACATAATATGATGGTAGTATTACAGTTTCTGAGGCAAGCAAAAAAATTTGTTGGTTGATTTTTTTGTAGTTGTTCAAAATGATCTTAAAAGCAAAAATACGAGGTTTGATTATGTCATGTTAGGTTAGATTTTAGATTAGATTAGACCTAAGCTAAAAATATCTTATTAAGCATTTCAATTTTAAATCATTTTGAACAACTTTTTTTTAAATCGACTAGAACTAAAAACGTAATTTTTTTTGCTTGCTCCAGAAACTGTAATACTGCCAGCATAATAATTATGTATTAAAACCAGAATAAATTTTTTTTGTTCTTGCTAGATTACGAGTTGTTAAAAAAGGACTGCTTGCAAAATGTGCCAATTCTAACACTCTCACTTGTACCATACAACGATGTTTTAAACTCTACCAGTATTAATGAAAATGCCATCAAAAAGTATATTCAAAATGATCGAAAGGAATTAAGAGAGATTAGAAATTTGAAAAGAAAAAGAATTGCTCTTAAATCAAATTTATTTTTTGCAAAGAAAAGTTCAAAACAAGGCAATAATTGTCCTCATTGCCCTTACTACTGTATATCTGATGTTAAGCGTGGTAACATTCTTAGAAAACATATTTTGACTGAACATCCAGACTCAGAAGAAGCAAAATCATTTAAAGTTTGTACAGTTTGCAAACCACCAAAAAACTTTTCAAATGAGATGGTCTTTGATATTCATACTCGAAAATTCCACTCGAATGAATTTTATGCACCTGAACCACGGATAATTTTAACTGATGATAATGTGAAGAAATTTTTGTGCGTATTATGTAATATGAATTTTACAGCTCGTTCTATTTTCCGATCTCATTATAGGAATAAGCATAATACAGTTATAAAAATTTGTATTCATTGTAATAAGTCAATTCCTTCTCATTGCCTTTCGAAGCATATCGCATCCAATCATCCATCTGAATCTGAAAAAAACAGCGAATGTCCTACTTGTTTTAAAGTTTTCCCAAGTTTGGCGAAATTGAAAAAACATGAATACCTTCATAAGATCAAGCTACCATGTAAATTTTGCGAAAAGATCTTCTCAGCTCAAGCTGATCGAAGGTTCCATGAGTTGAGACATGAAGGTAATACTTGTTAACATTAATTATTCGTATAAATTCTATACGTAAATCGTTATGTCAATCTTATTTATTTTTACAGGGAAATTCGAGTGTTTATGTGTTTTATGTGGCAAACCATTTATCTCGATGGCTGGAGTAAGGTTAGCAAATCGTAAAATAAAAATTCTTATAATTTATCTAAACATATTTTATGATTTTGTCAGGTCTCATATGAAAATTGTCCATGGTGAGAAGAAACCTTGTCCACATTGTTCTAAAAGTATAAACGAACATAATCTCGAGTTCCATATTAAACAGTTCCATGAAAAATTGCACAATTTTTTTTGCCACATATGCAGTGCAGGGTTTTTCAGAATAAGAGAACTCAATGCACATATAAAGAATCATTCAAAAGAAGCAAATAAGTAAGCCACTATATAGTTTGATACTAATTTACTAATTACTAATATAAATAATAACTAGTAATTGCTTTTATACTTATACTTATTGTTAGAATTAATTGTAAGTTTAAGATAAAATACCTACTTTTAGCATTGATATGCTTTAGAATAGTTAATCGTATATCATTCATACTTACGAAATGGAAATAATTGTTTAAAATTTAAGATTTTGCTAAATACTACTAGATACTTATACTTATACTTATACTAGATACATAACTTAGATATTATTTAAAGTAGATGCTACAACTACAACTACAGCATAGCAGTACATCAGCAGCATAGATTCTAGATATAGGGGGATATTTTTTTTAAAAATCGATTATAGTTATGATAATTAAATCCAAACTCCTCTATAATTAAATTGTTTTGCTTTTGATATTTCATAGAATTGTTTTGTACTATAGTACCTAGTAGGTAATTCATTAATAAATTTTCTAACTAAATAGAATAAAACAAATTCATAAAATTTACTAAATATAAAAGCCAATTTTAAAAATTTTAACTTTTTTTTTGTTACTGTATTTAATGCATTTAAGTAAAACCATTATTCATGTAGTGGTAGGGTAGTTAGTGGTAGTATTTTGTAGAAGTATTATTAGGGACATAAATTTTTTGTAAGAGATATTTTTTCAGAAAATTCTATTTGCATTTTGTACATTAGGAGGATCAATAAAAATAATTTTAAACATGAACTAACTTTTGTTAGAGTTAGAATTGAACTGAAATAGAATTTAAATTAAATTAAGTTTAGTTTTTTCAATTAATTGCTGATTATTGATTGATAAATTGTTATTTATTTAACAATAAGAACATAAACATTAAAAATACTCATGGTTTTATATTACTACTGATATAGTATCGTACTTCATTTCTGTAAAATGAATTGTAATTTATGTATTTACATAATATAATTAATTTTGATAATTAAATTTTTGATTAAATCCTATAATATTATAAATATTATACCTAATGTATTTATAATTTGTAGGGTAAGTATCTCAAAATTTTAAAAATTAACCTAACTATAAATTTACTATAACATAAATTATTAATAGGGTAATAATGATAAATTAAATTGAACTTTACTAATTTTATAAAATTCTCTACACGCACATTTAAACCTTGAAAAATTTCTTGAAATTTTTTTTTGAAGCTTTTTTAAAAATGGATGATTTCTCGCGTTACTTTTCGACTCCTATTTTGTTCATTTCAAATCAATTGTTTATATCACCCTTTTATATAATTTATCATAAAAAATCTACAAAATTTGTTAAATCGAGATTCTTGAAATTCTATCTATGCTTTCTCCCATTTTACATAAACATTTTTTATAATTTCTTTCGAATTTTTAGACTTTCAAAATCCTATTCAATTTATTCAGTTTCGATTGAAACGACATTTCATATTTTTATCATAATCACTAGTTTATTCTCTACAAATGCTCAATATGTTATTTATTTTAATTGGAGAAAGATTCAATGGCTAGATAAGCAAATTAATTTGCTACGCAGTGATAGGAAATGTAAGATTTTTATTTGAATCACTTAATTGATATCCGAGATTTCGCAATTTAATCTAGGATTTCAAATCAAAAATTGATAAGACCACATAGTTACTAATTCAAATTACCATTTTAGATAAAATTTTCTAAAATTATTTGTTAAATTGACATTGTTAATTTACTTTTATGCCTTTCTATAACGGCAAAACATATATAATACACGGAATAAGTAGCTTATTTAGAGTCTTTTGTAGATACCTACAGTTGCAACTTGATTTTTTATAGGATACTTAGGGTTCTTACAGACTTTGATTATTAATTTAGGGTGGAAAATATCAAAAAATTTGAAATTTTGGTGGACTTTTCCTCCTTTCGAGGTAAAAAATCTTAACAAAAATCAAAAATCTAAAAATTTTCTTAAAAGTAACTTTATAAGGGAAATATTCGTAGGTACTTAGAAATTTTAGTAGGGTACTCGTATTTGTCTGTATTTGTATTGAATTTTTAGGGGTACATAAATTCAATCGTAATTTTTGGCTCTCTAGCAAAAGTGGCTATAACAGTTCACTACACAGTTAATTGCCATTTGCCAAATTTTCTTTACTCGATTCTGCCAACTGAATGGACTCAAAATTATTTCGTTTTTGGATTTTTAATTTTTTTTGAATTCCATCAAGTTTGTAATATAGCAGATGGTGTACTCCTTGGCTGCATTGTCCTGGTTGAAATAGTTTATTTCATTATGCAAGTTCTCGATAGTTTATGGTAAATATTTTTAAAATATCCAAAAATTAATATATATTACTTCTCAATAGTACATTTAATAACTGCCTAAAGATCTTTAAAAATACTATTCTGAAATTAGCAATCAGAGGCTGAACATTGAAGAAAAAATCAAACTTTATAGGATAATTTATATTTACAACTCGGTTTTTACAAAATTTGCAAATAACACATTTTTTCGCATTCAACTGATATCAACAGCTATTGGGGTATTTTTATAAATAAGGGTAGATTTGGGATATTTCGTAAAGGTTTTTGACAGCATTTGGACTGTTTTTGGCTGAGACTATCTCAATTTTTTCTATCTGAAATTTTTATATCTAGATTTAGAGATACTGGTACCTCTACTATAAGCTTGGCAATTTTTGGGTGTCTGGCCAGGCCAGATTGGCTGGCATGTCTGGCTGCGCAAGATTTGCGAAAGATTATTATCTACCTGCGCAGCCAGACATGCCACGCAGTCTGGCCTGGCCAGACACCCAAAAATTGCCAAGCTTATATAGAGGTACCAGTATATACAAGATTTTCTTAAGCAAACAGATCCAAACTATTCCTAATCTACCCCTACTAATGTAACCCACATATTATATTTTTAAAATGTATAATTCTAGGTGATTAGTCTCTACTGTACATTTAACATGAGCGAAGAACTCCTCAAAATAAATTTTCTTTTCTATGCTCAATTCCCTTCAGCAGTTGTCCTATGCTTTGCATCCACTTTTATTTTCAACATAGTCTACTCAAGTGTCTACCAAAAATCTCAAAATTTTCTCAAATCTCTAAAACTTCAAAATCAAGAAAGTTCAGAACTTTTAAAGAGTCGAGTTAGAGCTTTGAAACCATTCGGTTTTGAGTTTGGTCCTTTTGGGGTCATTAATTATGACCTAATTGTATTCCTCCTGGATCAAATTGTATCAAATTATTTAACTCTAGCTGGTTGGCTTCAAAATATTAATAAATACAGGTAGCTGAGGAAAATGTATTTTTTTGCAATTTTAGTTTTAGTGATAGATATTAAGCATGTAGATTCCTTAGAATCTAAACCCATTATTAATTCTAATGACTTGTTAATGTATTCTTGAATAAACTACTCGTATTTACAAGTAGTCAAATTTTTAGGAATATTTATGTAATTATATCCTACACCTGTATTTACAATACTTATAATTTCTAATAAATACACTTTCCATGAAATTTATGGGAATTATAATTACAAATGAGCTGGGTTTATCCGTACAGTAAAATTACTTTGTAAAGTAACCTAATATGTATATGTAATTGAATAAGTACTATATATATAGAGAGAGATGTCTAGTCCTAGAGTTAGGGCTTATAACATGTTCAGACAGCAGTAGGGGTCGCGGAAAAAATCCCTACTTCCAAAATCCCAACTCCAAAATCCCAACTCGACCAAAATCCTACCTAACCAAAATCCCAACTCCAAAATCCCACCTTTAGGTTTAGGTGGGATTTTGGTCGATGGGATTTTGGTTAGGTAGGATTTTGGTCGAGTTGGGTTTTGGAGTTGGGATTTTGGAAGTAGGGATTTTTTCCTATAGCCCACTAGTAGATACGAGTATGTACTGTGTACATATATATTAGTATATTAAATGCGTATGTTATGGAATTTAAACTATAGATCATAAAATATGTAAAATCTAAATTTATTTTCTAAAATTCTAGTTAATTTAAGGCTCATAATATTCTATAGATAATAAAGTAAATAAATATCGATATTTTATAAACAAAATTTTGTTTATTTTCTGCTCATTTCCTCAAGTTTTACAACTTTTTTAAAACTTTTTTTATAACCTACAAGTAATATAAATTTCATTACTCAATTTTATTTACTCTTCTCTCAATAGTAAATCTAAATTAGAGAGAACTTTGTCTTTCTACACCATCATAATCCTTTCAGACTTTTTTTTCTTCTAAAACCTCTCGTTCATTTGATTTATTATTTATTATGTAGGATTACGTTTTTGTTTCCCCACCCCCCCGGTTCTATTTTGAGAATTTTTGTTGACAACCTTAAACCTTTATAAAATATACCTCTAATCTATCTATCTGTTTTAGAGTATAGTATTTTAAATTTTAAGTTGAAGTATCTACTATTCTGTACTACATGGTCTTTTAAAAGTAAGGTTATCAATTATACCTAATTTTTTCCATTTGTAGAAATCAGAATATCAGAAATTTAGACTTTCATAATTCTTAAAATTTCGATTGAATGGCTTTCAATTTTTTCCAAATACTCAAAATGAATTTTTGAGTATTTTTGAATCAATAAGGAAATCTTTGGCTTTAAGGCCTTTGCCTTGCCATGTTAAACCTCATATAAAAGCCAGAAAGCCCAATATAACCCGAAAAATCCTTTGAAAACGTTAGACTGAATTGAAATTGAAAATTCGAAATCCTTATGGGATTTAGTGCATAAATTTTCAATTTTTATATACCTATCGATTTACCAATGCAAATATTATGCTAGTTTTTTTTTTTTTACAAAATTTTGAAAATTAGTGTTTTAAATGGACAATTTTAAAAAGACACTGTATAAATCTCAATGTCTTTTCTACTTATCTTATCAGTAAGATTTAAATTTTGCATTTTTTGCAAGATTCCTTTCATCACTTAACATTTGACCTTTTTATAATAGTTGTGTGGTACTATCGGTGTTTTTTTTTATATTTTAGATTTAATCCTCTAGGAATTTAAATGGGTAGATTGAAAAACCGATAAGAAATGTAAAAATCAGACTGGGAATTTACACAGTAACCTACATTATACAGATACTTATGTATAGTATCTACAATATTAGTATAGTAGTCAGTAGTAGGGTACTAATAGTAAAACAAAAAAGTTTAAAACTTTTATCTCTAGTCGGTTTACACAACGAAAATTCCAAACAGAAAAAATCACAATCGAGTCCATTAATTCAAAATCTGCACTTGTCCTCATTTGTCACGAAAAATATACCAAAAAAATTATTTGTATTGTAATCCTACACTATATTGGTTTGAATTGTACACATATGGTTTATGTTATATATATTGGTACATATTACACAATTAAATTTTATCTCAATTGCCCGTGTTTCAATTAACCAGTTATATAAGTGCACTTAAAATTCTAAAAACTTCCAAAAAGCCCGAAAATCTGTAAAAATTTCAGAAATTCAGAAATATTCTCTAGTCGGGATTTCTGGTATTAAAATTTCTAAATTTTTGATGAATTCTCGAAAATACTGAACATTATTTTACAAAATTGGTAGTGGATTTCATAAAATATCATTTTAAAACGGGTTTTAAAGGATTTTTTAAATCAAAATATTGATAATTTTGAAAGTTTTTTGACCAAAATTAAGATAATTTCAACGGTTAGTGTTTATTTTACTTGAAAAATTGAGAAATTTGGAAAAATTTGAAGAAATTTTGAAAAATTTTGAGAAATTTTGAAAAATTTTGGGAAAAAATTTGTTCCAATTGTGGTGAAATTACATAAAGATCTGAAAAATTACTTTATTTATCATTTTTTATGATTAAAATGCAAATTTTTGAGATACAATTTGGCATTTTTGTGTAATTTTTGAGGTTTTTGAACCCGAGCTCAAGACTAGAATAATGTTCAAAAGTTTGCCGATTTCTATTGTGCATTTACCCTTTGTAATGGAAAGTATAATTAGAGATATCAAGGTGAGACTGATTGATTTTGATAAAAAAATATTAATTAACTAAATAACTAATACTATGTATAGATATTTCATCAAGTTCTGTGTCATCAATAATTTTGTCAAGTGTTTTTAGTTTAGAAATTGAGTAGTGAAAGTGTCAGCTAATTCTCTAATAATTATAATTAAATCGAGGACAAAAGCTCATTAAAGGATAGCTTACTACATATAGAATCTTAATTTTTTTCAAAATGCGTGAAAGACTTTTAATACCGATTGTTTTGCTAGTTTTAATAAATTTATCATCACTTTCCTTAGGATTTAGAAGGTATTTAAAATCTTAAATTTTAGCCAAAAATTTTGTTAATTTTTGGATATTTGCAGTAAAGCAATAAATCGACAGGGTTCGGATACAAATGAAACTAGTGCTATACTTTTCCTAGCAAAGGTAAGATCCTTAATTTAAATTTTAAAGAGATAATATTAGATGTGTTTTTTCTAAAATTTTTGAAAATTTTAGTACTCTGAAGAGATTTCCTTACTCTATAACAATAATACAAAAGCCAGTTGGAATTATAATACAAATATAACTGACGAAAATGCCGAAGAGATGGTAAAAAATTTCAAAATTTCACAAAATATGTCAAAATGTGTCAAAAATTTCTATTTTTTTGGTTTTTAAGCAAAGAACGAGTTTGATAGTCTCGGCTTATAATGCTGAAGCTTTTGAAATAGGTAAGACCAGAAAACCTAATTAAGCCCTTTGATAGTCTTTCAAAATATTTCCAAACTATCCCTACTTCTAATTATTAACGTTTATTTTTCAATGTCAACTTTAAAATTTTGAATTTTTCAAAAAAAATTAGCTTCGACTTATGATCCAACTGATTTTTCTGAAGACATAAAGAGGCAGCTTTCCTTTGTGGGCTCGAAATCACTTACAGAACAAGAAATGCAGAATTTGTCATCGATCATCAGCGAAATGGGCAAAATTTATGGAGAGGTTTGCAAAAAATTTTTTACAAAATTATAGTGTACCCTACTCTTCAAATTTTCAAATATTCAAATATTCAAATTTTTTGTAGGGTGCTGTTTGCAGACTGGGAACAGATGGCAAGTTGATTTAGTTTTAATATCTACAATATCTAAAGCAAGAATCTACAATTTTGAATTTTTTTAGGAAATGAGGAATGCTTGAATTTGGAGCCAGGTTTGACAACTTTGATGGACAAGTCAAGAAATCATTTTGAAAGGTACGCGAATTTTCAAAGGATATTTTCTGGTTTTAGGTCTTTGTTTGTTAAACCATTATACTAAAGCCAGAAAGCCCTATTTATAACCTGAAGATATCTTTTTTTATTTTGCTTTGTCTATCATTATTTTGTATAAATATATTTTAGACTTTGGGCTTGGGATGGATGGAGAGTTAATGTTGGGCAAAAAATTAGACCTCTGTATTTACAGGTATGTGAAATAGTACAAAAGATAATACATAAATATAGGGATAGAATAGAGACACTTGATGTCCAAATTTCAAAAGCGTTTCCGAACTATCCCTAATCTACTTTCTACATTTTAATTATAATATTTAAATTTTGTACAGTATGTCGAATTAAAAAACAAACTGGCCGTTCTAAATGGATACGCAGATTACGGAGAAATTATGCGAGAATCTTATGAAGACCCTGAATTTGAAGATCAGGTTTGAATTTTTTGAAAAATTTTACAAAATTTTCAAATTTTTTTAAATTATCGAAATTTGCAGGTTGAAAGATTATACACGGAAATGAAGCCTTTGTACCTTCAACTACACGCTTATATCAGGAGGAAATTGTTCGAGGTTTATGGACCACAAGTTGTCGATCTTAAAGGTAAATTATTTTTTAGAAAAAAATGACAAAATTAGACAATTTATTATTTATTTTACAGGAACTCTACCACAACATTTACTTGGGGGTAAGTTCTATAGAATTGATATAGGTACTGCTATTTTTATATATTTTTTAAAAATTCGAATTTTTCGGAATTTAGATATGTGGGGTAGATTCTGGGCTAATTTGTACTCAATTGCTGTTCCCTACCCTGACAGGCCAAATTTAGATGTGACTGATGAACTTATCGAAGTAAGATTTTTGAATTTTTTTCTAAAATTCCAAGAGAAATCGGGTTAAGGCTTTTTGTTGTACAATCATAGGCATGAAAGCCTAAAAATTTTCATTTGAATCAATTAGGACTTTCAGAATTCGAAATATTTTCCAAAATTTAAACCATTTTCTCAAATTTTTGAAAAGTATGAAGGATACCCTACTCAAATATAAAATAATTTGATTTATTTACTAATAAATATAGCAAGAATACGATGTTGAAAGGATGTACAGGACAGGTGAAGATTTTTTTACATCAATGGGTTTGATAGCTCTACCAAGCACTTTTTTCGATCTATCAATGCTTGAAAAACCAGACGTAAGTTCAAACTCTTACAAAAACCATATTTTGATATTTTAATTTTTTATAATTTAAATTTTTTAGGATAATCGGAATGTAGTTTGCCAGTATGTAAAATATAAAATAACTTAATATATTCTGATAATGACGTATTCGAAATTTTTAAAGTGTAATATTTTATAAATTAAAAACATAAACATATCAATTTAATCTATAGTAGAATTGTAATTTAGATAAGATTTTGATATATCGATTCAATTTCTTGATTCCAAAGTTTCGCTTGATTTTAAAATACGATTATAACATATAAATAGTGAAAAATTCAAATTTTTCGATTTAGATCAAAAATTGTGACTTTTTATCCAAAAATCGAGATTTCGTAGATTTTGAATAACACTTTTATAACGTACGTATTATTTGTTTTAGTGCAACAGCTTGGGATTTTTCTGATGGTGAAGATTACAGGTATGATTTCAAAAAAAAATCTCTAAAATAATCTAATCTTGGTTTTTATAGAATCAAAATGTGTACTGTCATAAACTTCCAAGATTTCCTCACTGTAAAAACCAATAATTTCTTTTTATAAACACTTATAAAACGATAAAATTTTCTGAAAGATTCATCACGAACTTGGACACATTCAATACTTCCAACAATAGTAAATCATATTAATTATATTTGGAATTTAGCTTAATTTATGTATTCCTTTTAGCGCTGATTTACCATCTGTATATAGGTATGAATTATTTATCTTTCTTTTATAAGTTTAAACTCATATTATTATAAATAATTTTTTTCTAAAGAGATGGAGCTAATACTGGTAATATAATTAAAATTTAAATAAATTAAAACTACAGGCAATGATTGACAGGTTTCCATGAGGCTGTTGGCGAGCTCATGTCCATGTCAGTTTCAACACCAAAGCACTTGCATGCAATCGGACTTTTACCTGAACTTCCAGATGACCCTGGTAAATAGTATAATTAGTATCCTGACTAAATTACATATATCAAAAAATATTTTTTATTTTAGATTCCGAGATCAATTTCTTACTTCAAACCGCCCTTTCTTCCGTGTCAGCCCTTCCCTTCCATTACTTGAATGATATTTGGAGATGGAAGGCTTTTAGAGGGGATTTCGGACAAAGTAACTGGAATGAAGAATTTTGGAAGCTTTCTGAAGAGATAGTTGGAGTTCATAGACCAACCCCAATGACCTCAGATGACCTTGATTGTCCATCTATATTCCATGTGAACCAGGACTACGATATGATCCGATACTTTACAAGAACTATCCTTCAATTTCAATTCTACGAATCACTTTGCAAGGTACGCCATACATAATATATTTGTCAAAATTCAAAATACGTATACTCATATTTTGAGAATATTCTTTCAAAATATTTTCTAGATTGCAAACCATGAAGGACCTCTACATCAATGCGATATTTACAATTCAGTTGATGCTGGTACAAAATTAGCGTAAGTGTACCTTCCCATTAAAATAACTGATACTTATCTAAATAGTGTCATATATGAGATAATTATTTTTCAAAATAGCATTTTAAATTCTATTTCTTTTGATTACTTAAAGCTGTAATAATTTATGATAATAATTATATGATTTTTATATCACTTTTTAGTGAAACATTGAAATTGGGTATGTCAAAACCATGGCAAGATGCTCTTGAACCACTCACAGGTGGTAGAACCATGAATGCCACACTCATCAGAAGTTATTTTCAACCACTAGAGGACTGGCTTGTTGCCAAAAATGCCGAAAATGGCGACACCCCTGGCTGGACATCACCACCTGAAGAAGGAACCAGCAGCACTGGAAATCCTGTCGTAACTTCAACTGTTTCAGAAACAACTGAATCAGATGCCACAATACCAACTTCTACTGACAATAGTGCACAATTTCTAAATCCTATTTTTGCTCTTTATATTTCTTCTATTTTATTCACAGTTACCAATTTTATCTAATCAACAACTATAATGAAATGGAAGTATCATAAATCATACAAGTATACCTACTTACCTAACCATAAAATTGAATATAGTAGGGGTAAATTAGGGATAACTCGGAAAAAATTACGAAATTTGAACTTGAAAACTCTTTTTTTGGCTAAACTACCATAGTTGTTATTTATTTATACCTATACACTATAGTATACTAGAGATACTTCAAGATATTTTCAACCAAAATACAATTTACAAAATTCGAAAACAGTTGTCGATCTAAATTTCTAAACCTATTCCGAACTATCCCTAATCTACCCTTATCTTAATCGTCCTAGTTCAGACTATTATAATTTAAATTGATTTGTAATTCAATATTATGATAATTAAAGAGTTAATAAAGTCATCTTAATTTATAATAAATTATAATTTAATTAAGCCTTTCAGACCACGTTTTTGCAATTAACTCTCTGAAAATATTTGATGATCCAGTCTTACCGGACTTGAAGAATTGAGAATGTATATAGCATTTTAACACTTAAATTACACTTATTAGCTTCAATTATGATTTAAGGTTTGCAAAAATAATAATCGATAATATCCTAATTTGAGGTTTTAAAATCGTCATATTTAGGTAATTATAATTAGCTGTAAACTGCTATAAATTATGTCTCTACGCTTATTTAATCGAATTATTGGATTTGTATTATTGAGCCTAATCTATAATATAGGTTAAAATAGGATCTGTTTTGTGGTTGAAAACAGGGTTAAGAAAGTATATAAAGAGATTAGAAACCTATAATTATGTATATTACAATAATATATTTAGATAATTTTCGGAAATGTTTAAATTTTTGGTCATCCTCGTTGTCACCATTATTGGGATTAATGGTCAAATTGACCTTAACCCTAATTCGCTCCAGTCAGTATTTTCTGATTATAAGGTAACTCAACAAATTTTGACGAATTTTGAAATTTTGACTGAATTTTAAATTTTAGCAAAAATTTGGTAAAAGCTACTCTTCCCCAACCGAAGAAGTTTTCCGGTTCAACAATTTTGCCAAAAATTATCAAAATGTCATGTCCTTTAATGGAGGAAATCATTCTTTTAAAAAAGGCATCAATGAATTCTCTGATATGAACTTGAAAGAATTCCAGCAAACTTATTGTGGAAAATCCAGAACTGAACCAATTGCCAGATATTTCCCACTTCATAATGAGACTGAATTTGAGGAATTTTCTCGACAAAGCCCTCCAGCTAATTTTGATTGGAGAACTCAGAACAAGGTGGCTCCAGTGAAGCATCAGGGAAGATGCGGTAAATTTCAAAGAAATTTCAATATTTTCAAATTTTTTATATTTTCTTGAATATTTCAGGATCTTGTTGGGCTTTTGGAGCTGCTGGAGCTTTGGAAGGACATCATGCGATTAAAGCTAAAACAAATGCTGTATCAATCAGCGAACAACATATTCTTGATTGTTCCAGTAAGTATTCTATTCGAAATTTTGGAAAATTATAAAAATTTGGAAATTTTTTGAAATTTTGATAATTTCTAGATGGCGGATCATGTAGTGGAGGTGATGCCTACAGAACCTTTGTAAATTTAGGTCGAAATAGCGCCTGGGTCGTCAAAGAAGATTGCTATAAGTACACTGGTAGTAAAGGAAGTTGTCAAAGAAAAGCAGCCAATGTAATAACCTAAAATTTTTATAAATTTTTCAGAATTTTTAAAAATTTTGAAATTATTCTAGTGTAACGTAGTCCAAGTTAGTGGAGGTCGTCGATTAAGGAGTGAGCGTGAAATCATGAACGCTCTCTACAACATTGGACCAGTAAATATATTTTAAAAAATTTGAAATTTTTGCTAAATTTTCAATTTTTTTAGATAAATGTGGGAGTTGCTGTAGATGATAATTTCCAAAATTATGAATCTGGAATCTTGGAAGAATGTGGTGATGAGCGGATTAATCATGATGTTTTCATTGTTGGGTAAAGTCTAATCTAAAATTTTATGAAAATTTATGAAATTTTGGAAAATGTTGAAAATATTTTAGTTATGGGGAGGAAAATGGTAAGAAATTCTGGACAATCAAAAATTCTTGGGGAAATTGGGGTGAAAGAGGATATATTCGAATCATCAGAGATCAAGGAATGTGCAAAATTGGCGGAGATGTCTTTTATCCATTATTAAAATAAATTTTAAAATTCTTTAAATTAAAAGCTACCTAAATCCAATGCTAAAATGATAATCTGAAACATGAATAAAAAAATTACCTAATTTCAATTATCTAATTATTAGGTGATATTAGTTTCAATTAGAGAATAATGCAAAGTATAGGTATACTGTTATTGCTATTTAATAGTAGAGGTAATAACAATAAAAATTAGAATAAGTGATCTATAGGCATGTGACTTTCAATGCTAATCCTGACGATAATTATAATTATTATGTGTTGAATATAATATTGCATAGATAGTTTATTCATATATTCAAAAATGATTGTTATATAATATAGCAACATTTTTATGAATATTAATGGATATATAATATAAATTAACACCTTGAACTTGATCAATACTCTAATTATTTAGAAATAAATATTAATTTATGCACTACATAGAAGACTATAAGGTATAAAGAATATAGAAGGCAAAACGTCAATTATTTTAGGAGGTATTGTAATAAAATACATAATATCTGTAGAATATATTTTCTAAGGATTGCACCATTTGATGGACTTAATGTTGTCGTTCAGGAAAGGAAAATGGTGATTGAAGTCATTGTGCATCCAGTAGTTGTATTGGTCAAGTTGAACGCAACGGCTCATTGGCGCCTCCTGGCCACACTTTCTGTCGTTGCAGACGATGACACAGGTCATGTGTGTGTCAATTGAACTGATACGGTTCTTCCAGTTATCAGGAAATTCCCAGCATCCTGAAATTGGTCCACTAAGACGGTCACCTATCATTCAAGAATCAAGAAAAGTGCTTTATCAATTTATCTGTATATAATTTAAATGCACCTAATCGTATTATCATACACTAAATAATTGTCCAACTTCAAACCAAAAAAAAAAATTCGAAAATTTCGTCAAAAATTTGTGCTTTTTTATTAATGAATGTAAGTAGTTTTTACCTGCGAAATGAGAATGCTCATATACTGTGTATTGTGAATTACCAATGACCCCAGTAACGTTGATTAGAGTAAAGAAAAAAGAAAAAATTGAATAATGACCGTTCATAATTATGATCTTTAAAGTTTGAACTACGCTACTCCTATCCGTAGCTATAGTTCAATTTACTCGTAAATATTTGTGAATGAAATAATTTCCCTTGTATAAATAGGTATAAAGGTATGTTTTAAATTTTATTTACTTGTACGAGCGAAGCGAGCACTTCCTATTCAAGTTTGGTTTTTGTTAGACTTTCCAGAAAATTATTCGAAAAACATTGGACAGATTTTAAGCAAAAATGGCTTAAAGGTCTAGTAGTAACATTAAAAAATAAAAAATAAAAATTTCAGGTGACTCTAATCTTTAAAATCCTGATAAACCCCCTTTAATTCCCCATGTTAATCAACATTTGACATCAGTTGAACCCATTTGTCGATTTTTGACCTCAAAAATTGGTATAATTTTTTATAAATTCAATACTTTGATCGCACAATTATTAATTAATAATTAATAATGAGTAGTTAATTAAATCCTAGTAATTTCCTATAGGATTAGTGATCAAGATGACGCACATTTTATATTTTAAATAATTCGTTTATTCTTGGAAAACGAATTATTTTTCTTTTGTATAAAGTACGATTATACAGTAAATCTGTTCAAATAAATCTATATATCTATCACTTACCTATTTCAAATACTATTTAAATATCATTTCAAATAAGTAAATATAAAATGTATATTATTAATTATTATTATGTAATAATCCTTAAGGATATCTACCTATATCTTCAGGATAGTAATAATTCTGTGCCCTTAAAAATGCATATTCTCCAAAGTTCCAAAAAATCATTGTAACATTTATAACTAAAATTTTTGAAAATAAAAATATATCTTGTCCTATGATTTCAATGATAAAAATCCCAAGAGCAAATCCCAAACGAATTAATAAAATGACAAAATTTGTGATAATATTTGAATTGATTTCCACTGGCACAAACTTTTTTTCAATTTTCAACTCAATCTTCTGATCATTTTTGAAAAATAAGTTTTTGAAATAGGAAAAATGATAGAATTCATAAAAATAATTGTACAGACCAGCCTCAGTGAAATAAGAGAACAATTTCTCACATTTATCATGAGAATATAAATTATAAGTAAATCCTCGATAATATAACATGAATTTTTCACCTGGCATGATTTTCTGATATGGAATTTGTGATGATATTTTTTTTAGGAATGATTCAATTATTTTATGAATTTGATCATCAGCAAAAAAAAGAGCATTTTTTTCTTTAGGTTTTAGAAAAAAATCAACAATATCTTCAGTGTTAGGATTACTTGACCTTTCAAAAAGTAGTTTTATTATATTTTTATCCAATTCCCAAAAATCTAATGCACTCATATTAAGCCTCATTTCACAAATTTCGTCCCCTACTCTCTGAACACTTTGTCTATGTTCACAAACCTCTTTAAACCAATTTTGAGCATATTTTTCAAAATTTTTTAAATTTTTGTTCTCAACCTTGTTAAATTTATATGATTCTAGAGAATCTTTATCGAGAAAATATTTGATTACATTTTTGGAAGCAAGTTCCCAAAAAAAATAATCACTTAATGAATCGCTATCTTTTAAAATTTGATATATTTTGAAATTATGGCTGCTTAAATCCTGTACATTTTGTGCCATAATTGGATCAAGTGGTGCAATGGTCTGAGCTGTCACAAATTCCTTATAATAGCCATTCAAAATTGGTATACACAAAATCCAAAAGAAAAATATAATTTTAATCCAATGATATTTTGTCCATGTGGTTGAGCTTACGATTAGGGTCGAGTCAAATCCCATAGATTAATAATACTAGTAGTAGTACTGGGCTACAGAAAAGAGCGACAACAGCGCCAATTTTTATTTTATGTCAAATCCTTGGTCAAGTGTCACATTATACAATGGGAAAAATATATTTCCACCCCAATTCAATGATGTACTATTAACTGCCATAGAAAGGCTCATTATAACACAGAATAGCCCTATTAGAGCAAACCAAACCCTCTTTTCAAACGGGACAGTATATGCAGTAAAGTCCAAAATACTCGAAATAGAGATATTACTTGAAAATGTGAACCAATTCAAGTGTAGAACGTTATAACTATAATAATTTATGTCACCAGAGAATATAATAATTTCATTGATAAAAATTCGATCATAACTGTTCCTTTTCCTTATACTATAAAGCTGAAAATAATTAGGTAATTTTGATGTTGTATTATCAAGAATTGGAAATATTGTAAAATTCTCATGATTATTGAAGAATTCATCAAAATATCGAATGAATATAGTGCCAATTAACAAATCAAATTGTAACCCAGTTGATTGTGCAACTTTTGAAATTGTCTCAAAAAGTGTGTCTCCTTTGATAAAAATTTCACGATTGTAATAATCATTCCTAACTGTATTTAGGCCAAATATTGCGATTGATTCTGGCTGGATTTTTACCATCTTATCTGTATTTGATAGAATTTTCTTAAAAAGTGATTTTGAGCCGATGATATCTTGTTCTTGAATTTTGAAAGGTATCAATAAGAATTGAGAAATGATGTAAAAATAACCTTGAAAAAATAGATATGACTTATATGGTGTAGCAATTAAATTCCATTGAACTTCATAGAGGTAAATTAAAACACGAAAATTTGTCCTCTTGTTTTTGTTATAGAATGTTCCAATCATGCAGATCAAGTGATGTTCCATAATATTTTATAAAAAAATTTGTATAAACATGCCTAAATACTGTGATGCAATTGATTATATCGTTTTTTACACAATAAAGGGGCAAATATCTATATTCTTGATGAACCAAAAGAGAATCTATAATATTGGTCAATCTCTCGGTCAAAAAAAGTCTAGAGTAACAATTTTTTTGTAAAGTATATAATTTGCTCTAATGGCTTCAAAATCACATTTATTGGACTCACTAATTTGAAATATTTCACTGCACTTGAGACTATTATTGGATTTTGTAAATGAGGTAATTGTATTTCAAAATCTGTGCTATTATTCTCACTATCTAGTATAATTTCAATTAAGCATTCTGGATAAAGATTTGCGACAGTATCTACTTTCAGAGTTATGATCGGTTTTGAATCAATTTCTTTTATTTTTATGCAAATAACCGAAATCAAAAATGCCAATATGTAAAAATTTAAAAAATTCATTTTAATATAAAAAAATGAATTTTTAAAGATAGTCTGAAATAAGACAGAGAAGAACAATCATAAAGTTTTTCCAGACCATTGTGTTTTAGATTTTTGGTCTATAAGAAATATTTATATTACTAATTTCTTGAGTGATAATTAATTCGGCAAAAATTATTTTGAAAAATGTTGAAAATCTATTAAAAATTTACTAATTTTAATAAAATATTACTAATTACTAATAACTAATTTTGTGGCAAGCTTGGCGGAATGGCTTTTAATGCTCAGACTTAAAAATCTAAAGCATTATAAGCAAACCATTCATATTGTCTCAGATTTACATATATCTGTGTA
>JAQIXA010001963.1:0-20687 GCA_034699045.1 Nanhermannia cf. coronata Gr-Ori-00579 | reverse complement strand
GAAATTTAGGTAAAATATTTGTATTAACGAAAAGAATTAGGTAATTTATAAAAGGTTAAGGTATGCTAATTCTTACTCCGGTTAAGAGTAATCGATTTGTAGAATTCAATTCACGAAGATATTCTGAAAGAACAGATTTTTCATTCTTGATCCTTTGGGCCTCATCCACAACAATATATTTCCAATCGACTGCAATGCAATAAATTAAAAAATATAAATGTGATTTGTTAGGGACTCGTTTATTTTTTGGAAAGGAATACCAACATTTCTTAAAGTTCTTCTTTTCCAGAATAATCATTTCATAAGAAGTAACACAAACGTCCCAATCTCCTGGTAGAAACAAATTCTTAATAAAATCGGTCTAAAAACGAAGAAAAAGTATTTATTAATCACAATTCAAATCAAAATCATTTTAAGAGTAAAGGTAGTTAAAGTTCTCTTTTACTCTTTCGGGTTTATATCCGATGAAACAAATGACTTTTAAAACGGGACACCAATATTTGAACTCGTTCATCCAGTTAGATAGAGTTGACTTAGGAGCGATTATAAGATGTGGACCATTTATTTTTCTCTGGGTTTTCAAATATCTAAAAGCAAAACAAAATAAAGTTAAATGGATTATCAAATAAATAGGTGTTTGAATTTGGACAAAATTACCCCAATAATGCAATTGTTTGAATGGTTTTTCCTGAAAATAATAATGAATAAAATTTTAATTATACTTTTTTAGATTTTAGAATCCAGTTAACTCTATACACTCACCTAATCCCATTTCATCTAAAGTGACGATTTATGCAATTATAAAAAATTAATATCATTATCTCATCTCATGATGTTACTAGCTACATTTTACAAATACATTAGTAAAAAATAAAATCAATATTACCGGCTATTGCGGCGATTACGATGAATTAGTCAATTATTAAAAAATAAAAAAAGTTAAAATTACATTACATAATAGCATAAATGGTTTATGATAAACCTAATACTGTATAATCAAATTTTGTTTTTGTATTACCTAAAATTCCATTAATCGAATTGTCGAAAAGTGAAATTAACCAATTTAAGCCTTTTATTTGATAGTCTCTCATTACACCTTTCCCTCCTTTTCCCATAATTGCTGGAGTGATATTAAATTTATTATCTTCAACTTTCACCTCATCCTCCTCGATCTTTAATTTACTAACATCATTCTTCCTATAAATGAATTAAAAAATTTGAATTACGTATAAATTATTTTAATTAGAAGTACACTAATAAATAAGTAATAATACCTTGAATATATTTTATGCTCATAAACAAAGTTAGAGTTCGTATTTAGTTTTCGATTTCTTTTTGGCCTTTGATCATTATATGAGCTTGTACTATTATTTAAACTTGTATTTGGACTTGTAGTACTTGCTGAAGATAGAGATAAAGTGGGCGAAGAATCAATAGCTGCTGGACATTTATCTAATGCATTAGTAAGAGCCGGCTTCATGAAATGAGAAAAGATTTCTGTTTGCTTCAACAAATATTCAAATCGCTTCATGCTATCTTTTTCCTAAAATAAAATCAATAAAGGTATTTAGGTATTTAGAATTATGTAGATTAATTTTATTTTGAACTAATCGTTAAGCTATGTCCTATGCTTAGATAAAGCTAAAAGCATCAGGTTTAACAGATATTTAGTAGTTTTCTATATAGGTACCTGTACCTATACTGTATACCTATTACAAATTACAATTTATAATTTACAATGATAAAGGACAGGATATTTAAATTTATGCAAAAATAATCTTGCATTAATTTGATTTGAATACCTTTTTAAGATTGAAATCATTCCCAAGACTTTGTCTCATAGACACCAGACTTTCAAATGCATCATACGAATTTGAATTTTCTCTTGAATCACCTAAGCCAGAAAATTGACATTAACAGGTTAATTAGATAAATGATTTAAATTAATATTAAAAACATGTAAAATTAAAACACCGTTTTGAAAAGGTTACAATTTGAATAAAAAACTAGCCCAAATTTTTTTAGTAGGGTATTTAAGTTTACCTAATTTAAAAATTCAAGTTTACCTAAGCCAGAATCTGTTGTTGTTGTTGTTGTTGAATTTTGTGAATCTTAAATAAAAATAAATAAAATAAAAGCACATACTTAGGTACATATAAAAAAGCACAAACTATTCACTTGATTCTACTCTGAAAAACCAAATTTAGACATGGACCTGGCCTGAACATTTGAGAAATAAATTAAACACTCATCTTGCACATTTCAATTTCAATAATCAATTTATAGGTTTTTCCATTGAACGAAGTGAACCAAGAGTTGAACCAAGTGAATATTTAACATCAATAAAAGTCATAATAAATTAGAAATATCATACCTCCATCTCCATCATCATATCCAGTAAGAATCACACCAAAAGCCTCATCATTTTCTCCTAGTTTATTTTGGTCAGCAGCATCAACATCACCTAAAATATAGAAAGAAATAAGAAAAGGCAAATTTTTAAATTGTCCATTTTAAATTTTAAATGATCCCAATTCCATAAAGTGAAAAGTGTATTACCTAAAACACCTTCAGAATCAGATTCAGATCCGAGCAGCATGGGGAAACTGATGGAATTTTGACTTTCAGGACCACCAGCAGATATAGATTCAGGAACAGGAACCGAAATTTGATTTCTAAAATCCATTTCCGTTGTTTTAATCTGCCCCAAATCCAAATCACTAATTTTTTCTTTCGTATCTTGCTTTTTTGGGAGAAAATTTTCCAAATTTTTCGTCAATAATGACCCCATGACTATGACATCAGTCCGATCTAAAATTACAGTTTCAATTGGAGATCCAGCACAAGATAAATTGTCCATTTTAAGAACCAAAAAAGTACCTAGACAACGAATAAAAAAAGTTATAAGTAGTCTTCAGTCTCTCGACACGCACTGACACTGCAAAACTTACAAAAATTAACGCTCTTTTTTTTATACCACTAAATATAATGCTAAGTATACCATTACCAGTTACCAGCAAGTATATACCAAATTGAAAAGAAGTAGTACTATAAACTATAGAGAACAGACAACAGAAGTATCTACAATTTACACATACATTTACATTTAACAATCCAATAAATAAAATAAAATCATCGACAATCATAAAATTATACCAGTAACAGAACAGATATATAATTATTAATTATGTAAAACTTATACTTAACATTAATGTAACTCAATAATGTCTACCTACTTATTTGCTTAATTCTGTTCTTATGAATATTATTATTCTTAGAAATAAATGTAAAACAATTATATTTCTATTTGCTTGCCTTACCTATTATGGCCTATAGTTTATGTCCTATGTCTATAAATTCTTACTGCCAATATAGCCAACTTGTAAAGTGCGTGTAAGTAACCTTGCCTTGTAACATAGCCATATCTCACTGCTCACTGCATGCTCGGTAATCGGTGATTGTATTTGTATTTTGTATTGTGGTGATACTTTTTTATGTTTATAGTTAACTTGATAATAGTGTAATTAAAAACTTAGAATCAAAAATTAAGAAATTAGCAAGCACAACACAACACAACACTGGAACTGAAATAAAAAACACAAAAATTAGGATAAGATAATATGTAATGGTTAATGGTATTGTATAAAATAAAACACTTGCTACTTGCTGTTCTGTTGTATTGTATTGTCTTGTTTTTGTTGATACTTTTTGGTAATAAAAATGACGATTGTTGTCAAGAATGAATCATCCTTTTGTGCTGGTACCGGTGCCGGTCCAGTCAGAGCCAGGTACGAAAACAATCTCTTAATTAAAATTATAACACACTCACTTCACTTCCCCTAATTTTATAGATTTTTGCTGATTTTTGGGCTAAATGCCATAAGCAAGCATTGCATTTGCATTGCATGTATTATAATGCCCACAATTTAAAAAAATGACTAATTTTTTGTAAGTACACTCCGTTCGATTCGTTCTTTAACTTTACCTGTAGACGTAGATAAAGATCAATTATATAATTATTGCGAAATGATCCATAATCATATCATTAGGCTAATTAGGTGCTCTAGAACATCTTTAATAATGTAAAGCATTCATAATTTCTGTAATTAGTTTAGTATGTATAACGATTTTATCTAAAAAGAATAATATTGATGATATGATAAGTTGTATAGAGATTAGAGAAGTAGAGTAGAATAGAAGTAGAGAGCTAAAAAAGTATCTGCCCATATGTCAAAAAAAGAGTAGAGAAATAGAAAATAGAAATAGGTAGAAAATAAAAGATTAGGTTTCGAGTTCGAGATCTCTAATTCTAAATTAAAGTTAAAGAAGCTGTCTCTGTCTCTGTCAAGCTGACTTAACTAGTCGAGCTAGCTCATCTTCAGATTTCAAGATCCAAGATCATTCTATTTTTATAATTCGAATCTAATTATAATTTAATATAAATTGTCTCGCAAACTCCCATTTCCCATTATGTTCTCTAATGTATAATGTCGTGGTTAAACCGTGGTGCACCATGGTTTTGTTTTTTTGACTCGAAATCCTGAAAGAAATCATCAAGTAGTTAACTGTTTTTTGAGTTATTTTGATCCTGAGATCGAGATCATCATTTTTTGGCTCTCTTCAGCAGGATTAGAGACTTGACAAACTTACAGTTTAGATATTTAGAGTTAGGAATTATTAGAATTAGAAACTTTTTTATTACAACTAAATTTTTTATACCTAATTGTATTTTTGGTGAAATGTCCAAATATCTAATCGATTTATGGAAACAGATCGTTTAAAAAAGGGAGCTTCAGGTCGAGGTGCTGGTGGTGCTGGTGGTGCACTTGAACATCCTCTACAATCACCAATCAAATCAAGTACTGTTCTAACTCATTCGAATCCAAATTATCAACCTGGGTTGGACTTGGAAAGTCCTACTAATTATCAAGCTACACTAAATTTAACTGATGATCCTACTTCTACTGCTGCTGGTAATAAACGACATCCATTAAATTCAGCTGATTCAGAAGGAGGAGGGCTTGTGAGAAGGGTGAGTATAATATAAGTACATTATATTAATATTATTAAGTACCCTATATTTTAATTGTATTTTTTAAATATCATGGTAATGAATCATTCATTAACCGCATTTTATAATAGGTAATAGGTAGGTATGTATTTACCATATATTAACATTAACATTAAACATGTTTTATTTGTTATCATTTCTATTTCTAGGTAAGCAAGTACTAATGTACCTAGCTAGAACTATTTATTATTGTTTGCAGTTTGTATTTAAAATATTATTTCGTAGTTGGGTTTGGGTTTTTATGGTTGTATTGTAAAATTGTATTGTATATTTTTTTGTGAACTAGTTAACTAACCTTTTTTAATTTTAAACAAGCCATTTTGACAATATTTTAATATTTTTAATTAGTTAATAGTATATATAGTAATAGAAGAATGAAAACCTAGGTTGTATAGGTCGTTAACTATACCATATATTTAAAATAAGGTAAAGGTACACTAACTACTAACTGGATTACATTAGGTTAGTTAAGTAGATACTGAACTGGAATATTTTAAACTTTCTTCAAGGGATTAGGATAATTTCAAAATTAAGTATCTGTATTTTATATTATAAATTAAAAAGGTATACTTATGTCTTTCATTTTTTATCTTATTTATATTTTTTAACCTTGTGGTTTTAACGAATATATAATTAAAATCGATCGATATCATTTCTTTTGTACTCTTGTCTATAGATATTTTACGACATAATACAACAGTTCCTACAGTTCAGTTTCAGTTCTATTCTACTTGAACTTAAATACCTAAAACTGTTTAATTTAACCAATCTTATTTTAATAGTATAAATTACATACTAGGTAATTTGATATTTGTGTATAATTGTGATGGTGTTTTTAAAATAAATGGCATTAGATGAATCGGATTCAGAATATTATGTATTTTCATTAATACAACCTGTATGAATAAGTAATTTTCATAATCCTCCTACCGATCTAAAAGACTAAAGAGTTGTGTGCAAGTACTTATGTATTTTAATCTTTTTTATTCTACTTTAATTCTAGATACCACATTCACAACAGGACAAACAACCATCTGTTTTAGCTTTTAATTCTGACGACGATATGATTGATATAACTCACCAACATCAAGGCACTGTTAATGAAATTGGAGAAGGAGATTTACCACCATTATCTCATTGTAAGCTAAAAGAATATTTTTTGATGTATATTTTATGATCAATGTATGGTTATTTTATAACTGAATAATCACTTTCGAAATTTACTTGCTACCTAGTTGAAAAGATAACATGAACAAATTTGAGACTTGAATGTATTTACACTTGAAACATTAGAAATTAGAATTGATTTTATTCTATTATTGAATTTACTTAGGATTAGTGTTAGTGCTAAAATTTTTGTAACTTTTGTATGAACTGTTTTTGTTTAAGCACCTTCATTAACTATATTATATTATTCTTAATAATCGTATTGAGTATATCGAGTATGTATTGAGTATAATAGGTACCTACTGAACTTATTTGCATACTACAAAATGTGTAAGTACCTACCTAGGTTGATTAGATTAGCCTAACCACTTAAAACCTTAAGGATGTTACTAGGGACAGGAAGTGTGGTTAAAGTAAACATTAAAAATATAAGTTCATTATAATATCTTTACAAGTTATACAAATGAAATATACATAATTTACATTATGAAAGAATAATATATACTTACACACTCATCCAATCTTGTCTGTCTTATATTCATAAAATTTGTTAATGTTGAAGCGTATGTAAATCAACTTATCGATTGCCTGCTTTATAAATGCAAAACAATTTGACATAATACATGTACTTCAACCTATTTTGCCAATATTATTAGAGGTAGGTATCTTTTAAAGATAAGTTTACTAATTTTCCTTTCTTTATTCTTTCAACAGCATATTATGATACCGATGATTTACCTGGTATTGGACAATATGAAGATTTTCATACAATTGATTGGCAGAGGGATATTGCTCGAGATCGTATGAGGCATCGATATATTATTAAAAAGAGACATGTTAGTTTAAAATAAAATGACTAAATTATCAAATTTAGTAATCTTAATAATGCTATATGAAACAATTGTCCTCTAGGAATCTATATGGGACCTAATTAAAGGAGCTCATGACGCTTGGAGCGGTTGGTTATGTGTTCTATTAGTTGGCGTTTGTGCTGGAACACTAGCTGGAATAATTGATATAGGTTCTAGTTGGTAAGTAATCAGTGGAATATTGGAGATAGCTCGAATGGAATTTTTTTTAAATATACTTTTACTTTGCTTTAAAATGTCTCTTTCCTTTTAATAGGATGACTGATTTAAAATTTGGAATATGTCCACAAGCGTTTTGGTTGAATAAAGAACAATGTTGCTGGTCTTCAAATGATACAGAATCGATTAGTGGGAATTGTTCTCAATGTAAATAATTTTATTACTGAAACCTCGAACCATAAACAGAAGTAAAAGTAAAAGTAATTAATACCATATTCACAATTTTATTTTATTAGGGTTAACATGGCCTGAATTATTTGGAGGCAGTAGGGAAGGTGCTGGAAATTATATCGTTTCCTATATTTTCTATGTATTATGGGCTCTCTTTTTCTCATCTCTCGCCGCAACTCTAGTCAAAATGTTTGCACCATATGCTTGTGGTTCAGGAATTCCAGAGGTATATTATTTTAAAAAATAGCAATATAATGTACACAAGACAAAGTATTTATTCGTAGGTAACCCTATCGCCTTATCGTATTACTTAAACTTTTATTTTGTATTATAGATTAAAACTATCTTAAGTGGATTTATCATCAGAGGTTATTTAGGAAAATGGACTTTACTAATAAAATCAGTGGGCATTATGTGCTCTGTATCCGCTGGTTTAAGTTTAGGAAAAGGTATAATTTATAATTTTTGACTTTCGTAATAAATGCCTGATTCTGACTGAAATATTTTTATAGAGGGGCCTATGGTGCACATAGCAGTAAGTATTTCTCTTTACATTGTTCGAATTTTAAATTAGACTAACGCAATTTATTTTATTTAAAAAAAATAGTGCTGTATTGGAAATATCCTTTCATATTTATTCCCAAAATATGGCAGAAATGAAGCCAAAAAGAGAGAAATTTTATCTGCAGCTGGTAGGTTAAATAAAAATATCAATAAATAATAAATATTACACTTGCAATTGAGGTCTACGTCTGAGTTTAATTTAAATGAATTGACCATGTAACAAAATTATTATTTACATATTAATAAAAACATTGATTTTTTGCTTAGCTGCCGCTGGAGTTTCAGTAGCTTTTGGAGCTCCTATTGGGGGTGTTTTATTCAGTTTGGAAGAAGTAAAAATAAAATAATTTATTGCTAATACTCGTATGTCTTTACCCAATATTTAAACAAAAATTAAAATTAATTTACTTTTTCAGGTCAGCTATTACTTCCCGTTAAAAACTTTATGGCGATCATTTTTTTGCGCTTTAGTTGCGGCTTTTGTTCTTCAGTCAATTAACCCATTTGGGGTAGGTATTTTAAATTTTTAATAAATCGTTCTAATTTAAAAGTTAACTAATTCCTGTTTTTTTTATTATTTTTCTAGAATGAACATTCAGTCCTATTTTTTGTAGAGTACAGCAAACCTTGGATATTTTTTGAATTAGTTCCATTTATAATGCTGGGAATTATTGGTGAGTATGAGTATTAAAGAAATTATTTATAATTTACCAATATGATTTTATGATTAATTATGTTTTAGGTGGAGTTGTAGGAACTGCATTTATAAGAGCGAATATTTGGTGGTGTAAATTTAGAAAAAGTTCAAAATTGGGTCAATACCCTGTTACAGAAGTGATCGGGATTACACTTATAACTTCTTTGTTAGCTTATCCAAATCCTTATACAAGAATGCCGACGAGTCAACTTATTTATTTATTATTTTCACAATGTGGTCTATCTAATTCAGATGGTTTATGGTAAGATTATAGAATTATGTACCTACCTAATAAGATTTTTAAGTACCCTACCTAATTTATACCTAATTCTATATTTTCTAAATATTTAGTGACTATAAAAGAAATTTTACAAACGTTAATTCAGCAATTGAAATAGCTGCTGCATCCGGTAAATAATAAAATAAGTTAAAGTTTATTAAAAAGAGTTGTAATGATTTTTGTATATCTGTTACAGATGGAGTTTATACAGCAATTTGGCTATTAATTTTAGCTCTTATATTTAAATTCATTATAACAATATTTACTTTTGGCATCAAAGTGCCAGGTAATTTAAAAAAAGCATCTACTGATAATTTTAGCTAATCATTTTCTTTTTGTGCAGCTGGATTATTTATACCTTCACTCTGTTTTGGTGCCATAATAGGAAGGATTGTTGGAATTCTTGTCGAACAACTTGCCTAGTAAGACTCGACAAATTAAAAATTAAATTAAATAAAATACAAAATTTTTTATTTTAGTAATCATCCTGAAATATGGTTTTTCTCTGGTAGGTCTAATTCTAATCTTACCATTTATAATATAATTATTATTCTTATGGCTTGACATTTTAGATAAAAAACTTAATTTGATTCTTTTCTCATTCACAACTTATAGATGAATGTTCTTCAGGAGAAGATTGTATAACGCCAGGGCTTTATGCTATGGTGGGAGGTATGACATTTAATATTAATATTTTATAGGTATAAAATCTATGTTCAAAGACTAACTTTTTATTTGTATCTAAAGCTGCTGCATGTTTAGGAGGTGTTACAAGAATGACAGTTTCATTGGTTGTGATAATGTTTGAGTTAACGGGGGGTGTTCGGTATATTGTTCCCTTAATGGCTGCTGCGATGGCCTCAAAGTGGGTCGGAGATGCACTTGGAAGGTAAAATAATTGAGCTTATTGAATCGTGAGCTTAATCTAAATTTATTTTTATTCTATTCGGTTTATTTTATAGACAGGGTATTTACGATGCTCATATAGGACTTAATGGCTATCCATTTTTGGATTCAAAGGAAGAATTTGGTAAACCTAAAATTTCTAAAAGGAATTTGCATTTTTTTTCAAAATTAAAGGTTACCTTATTTATATTACTGTATTTATATTTTATAGGACATACAACTCTTGCAGCAGATGTTATGCAACCTAGGTATGATAAAGTTAACAACTGCTTACTTGCCTTTAAGTAAAATAGAATCTAATTCTAATTTTTTTAAATAGAAATGGTGAACCACTGTGGTAAGGCTCTTTTTCATTATAAAGACCCAAAATTTATCTTTATAAAAATTCCTTAACATACTTTTTAAATTAAAACCTTTATTCCTAGTTATGTTACACAAGACTCGATGTCAGTTGAAGATATTGATTCTCTTTTACGAGAAACGGAGCATAACGGTTTTCCTGTGGTGATTTCACACGAGTCACCATATCTTGTTGGTTTTGTCTTGAGAAGAGATCTCAATTTGGCTATTTCAAATGCAAAACGGGCAATTGATGGTGTCGATGCAAACTCTCTTTGTCTTTTTACAAATAATCCACCATCTCAACAATCGAGAACCATAAAGGTATTTGGTAAAATTCTATTATTCTCATTTACCTAATTTAAACTAATTATTATAAAATTCTTAAAAATCAAGCCATTATCAAGTGGGATCAAACTTAAAAAGATATTAGATATGGCCCCAATTACAGTAACAACTGAAACACCGATGGAAACGGTAGTCGATATGTTCAGGAAATTAGGATTAAGACAAACTCTTGTTACTCACAATGGGTAAGTTTAAAATATAAAGATTTAGATTCTTAATAAAAAGTCCCAATGATAATGATTACAATTTAATTTTAATTTTTAGACGTCTTCTTGGAATTATAACTAAAAAAGATGTTCTCAGACATGTGACTGAAATGGAGGATTAAAAAATAAAATACCCTACCCTAACTCACTCAACATCAGTCTTATTTAAAATTAAGAACCTTACCAAATATTAATTACCTTACCTATAAATAAGCTATTATTTATTTTATTTTCCTATTACTTATTAACTTATTACCTGCTAATATAACTCTTTATAACCACCTAAGATAAGATAATAATTATAGGTGTATTTATAATCCTAAAGCCTAATTAATTACCTACTAATTATAATGAAAACAAGACTTTCAGACTTGAGAATTTTAAGAAATAATTTAATACTTTAATACTAATAATTTAATATGATTTAATACTTTCTCTAAACTTGGAACAAACTATTCATTTTACAATTATATTAACTGAAAATATAGTTTTACGATTTATGTGTTAGTTTATTAATTAATGTATTAGTGTTTATTTTAAAAAATCCTCTACAATCTACCTACAAAACAATTACAAAAAAATTATACTAGGTACTATACTACTATTATCTACTATCGTGTTTTTAGATTAGAAATAGAATAGAATTATTGTACAGAACATAATATTATCGTTTATGTGTATTTTGTCATAAGATAAATTATTATAAAAATACCTTAGATAGCTTTAATACCTTGTACAATCTTATTTAATTTAGTGTTTGAATTTTGAATAAAAAATATATTTATATTTAATACAAAAAATATAAAAAGTAATTGTAAAAAAGTAAGGGTACCCTACTATTTAATAATTTTGTATTTCACCTGTTAATTTGCTTCAGTAGTAGTGGCAGTTGTAGTAATAGGAGCAGTAGAAGCTTTAACTCGATCATATTGAGATATCAATTGAGGACATTCCCAGATATTGCATCTATTCCCTTTGGGTTTTCCATCACCTTCAAGGTAGATCTTTTTACCTTCTGGAATCATAAAATTAAAAATGAGACAATTTTAGTAAAATGTTTTAAAATTCAATAAGACTTTAGGGCAATTTTTTAAGAATAAGATAGAATAGAGATGCAAAATACAAGTAGCTAGGTATGTAAAATGCAAATGTACCTGGACAATGGAACCTCTTGTGTTTAATTTTGAGAAATGTAAGAACAGGAAGAAAATAATAATTCTTGGTCTTTGTATCATTACATTTTGCCTTTATTCTAACTGTATCATTCTTCAACCTGGTTATTTCGTTAGTTAAAAATTCATCCTTCTTCTTTCGCTCAAGTTCAAGGTCTTCAACACTTTTCTTGTCTTCTTCAAGGTATTGTTCCATCTGCTTAGTTTGTTCAATTTGATATCTCAATTCTTTCTTTTGTTCAGCTAACTGGATCCGCATTCCTTTGAGTTCTAAAAAAACAAAAAAAAATCATTTTAAATAAACTATAAACTATAAAAACTATAACCTATAAAAACTAACTGCTAATAATGATGATATTATGTCATGTCGTACATAGATCTACATCATAAAGCATATAAGCAAGTCGTAATTCGTTTCGTAACCTAACCCTCTCTCAGAACTCGGAGATTACAATAATTTACCTTGACCTGTAAATGCAAATTGTTTCTATACATGCAAACCTTACTCGGAAATTTTGACCTTGAACAGTCAAAATGTCAAATAATGTCAATAATGCCCATTAATGGACTTTGGATCTGAACTTACTAGTCAAAAGCCAAAATAAAATTGACAATTTTTTAGTTTTAAATAGAAATTAGACTAGGCCATTTATATAAAAAAGAGAAAATATTACCTGGATTAGGCTTTTTTGGGACAGCTAATGAAAGTGCTGACAATTTCTTGGCCACATTGCTCTTTAAATCGTTCATTTTGACAACTTTTTAATTTTACAAATTAATCATAATTAGGTAAATAAAAATTATAAAAACAAAAATTTCCAAATCCAATTCCAATCCAAACAAATTATTCCAAAATCAAAACAATGGTTTTTCAAACGGTCAACCGCTCTGATACAAGATGCGTTTATTATTTGACGTTTTAGCACAAAAAAATACCAAATATCCAATTCAAAATCAGTAAGGTATCAGAATTTATGAATTAGAATTCAGAAAAAAAAATTAATTATTTGTTGATTGTTGTTGTTGTTGTTGTAATTGTAATTAGCATTAAATTACAATTAAGAAGTTGCTGTATGAACGATCGAGCCACATTTAACTTAACTCTTCTACTGGTAATCTAATTGTCATCGTCAACTTTATAATAGAAAATTGCTGCTGCATTGCATTTTAGGTAAAACTTTGTATTTTTTGGTTTAGCTCTGCAAAACCAGATTTTCTCTTCAGTTACCTATGTTGTTTTGGTAGTAAGTACATGTAAAATTTTGACGAAAATCTGTTTTTTCTACTGAATCGACCATAACTTACTTATCTGATAAATAATAAGGTACCTAATTTTTCACTTTTTTGTAATTTTTTTAGGGTTTTTAAATTAAAATAAAAAGCCGACTACAGTGACAGGCAGGTCATTGCATAGGTTCTAAGAGTCTAGATAAGAATAAATCTTTGAAGAATGTTTGTTCTTTATGAAATGACCCGTGATATCCGAATTGACCCCAAAGATTTGGGCGAGGACCGAGTCGATGCTATAACTGATGAAATTAATCGAAGACTCTCTAATCGAGTTATGTTAAATGTTGGACTATGTATCTCAATGTGGGACATTAAATCTATTGGATCTGGGATTATTCATCCAGGATGTGGTGGAGTCACTTCAACTGTCGTCTTTAGATTTGTCGTTTTTCGTCCTTTCCAAGATGAAGTCATTGTTGGAAAGATTAAAACTTCAACACCTGAAGGGATTAATGGTAAGCTAGGTTTTATACAAGTACAAGCATCATGCAATGCATATTATTATTATGTAAAAGATTTTTTAATTTGTGTCTATTTTTCTTTATAGTTACACTAGGATTTTTTGATGATATATTTATTCCTAAAGAAGGTCTTCAACATCCAGCAAAATTCAATGAAAGGGAGCAAATCTGGTCATGGGAATATAAAACAGGGGATGATGAAGAGCCACATCAAATGTACATGGAAAAAGGTGATAGTATTAGATTTCGTGTTGTGAGTGAGTCTTATACAGATACAATTGGTGGTCAACAAGTTATTACTCAAAATCTTGAGCAAATGCAAATATCATCGAGTATTCAACCTGGAACATCAGCAAGTACATCCGAAGAACCTTCTATTTTACAAATTAATAAGATTCCATATAAAATTGTGGTAAGAAATCTAAACGATATTTTAATAAAATACCTTGTCTAAAATCTAATACTGAACTGAGCTGAGATCAGATACCTCCATATCATTTAGCTTTATCATATAAAAAGTACTTAAATAATGATTTATTTTATTTTTGTTTAGGCTACAATCAATGAACCTGGACTAGGTTTATTAACTTGGTGGTCTTAATATATTATTATACAAAAATATATTTTTATACATTTTGTTTCTCTACAAATTAAAGTAAGTTACCGATTTTTACATATTAATAAATACACAAATTATAAATACGGGATATTTACAAATAGTTTAATGAATTGGAATTATTGCATTTGCATTTGAAGAATTGGAATGTCTACTTCGAATATGTCGTTCCAAATCTCTTCTTCTTACTAGGACTTTTTCGCAATAACCGCACCTAAAAATGAAAAAAAATGATCAATATTCATTAGATTCGTAGTCAAAGTTGACAATCATTCAGTATTTGAAATGGGATTTTTATATTTTTAGATAATTTTACGAACCTGTATGGTGTGTTTGAGTCAGAATGCAAACGAATATGCTTATTTAAATTGCTTGGATCTCCGAAAGGTCTAGAGCATATTTTACACTGTGGTGACAAAAAGAAAAGTTCGATTAATAAATAAAAATAAGTAATATAAGTATCCTAATAATAAAGATGTTTATTAACAAACCTCTAGAGGTTTGTACCCGGTGTGCGTTCTTATGTGAATTTTTAATCCATATTTTCTCGAGTATAATTTCCCACAGTAGAGGCAAATATGTCCATTTTTAGCTTTCCCCATATTGCTAATTAATGTCTCCAAATGTCCTTGAGGATTAGCTAAAATTTTATTACTATTTTGATTTTGCTGACCAGACGATGAGTTTGGATTCGGATTTTGATTTGATATTGGTGAAATCGAATTATTTATTAAAGTTGATGAAGGTGCAATTCTCAACAGAGTAGTTGGAGTAGATTCATTTAATAGAATTGATGGTCGAATTATTGAACGTGTATAAGATGCTGATGATGCCGTTGAGGTTGCCGTTATAGAAGATAGTGACTCAGTAAACCGTCCAAAAGCTCGTGAGGAGGAGGAATGATGAATTGGACGAGAATGTGATAGTAGTGATGACCTAACATTATTTTCGCATTCTGAAATTCTACTCGTCCGATGGTTTGAACTCGAGTTTTTAGTGGTGAAAGTTGAATTTGATAAAGTTTTGAGATTTGTTAATCTTGCCCAAAGGATGTCCATAGATAAGGTTCCACATTCTAAGGCCATATGGATTTTGAGAAGATTCGGTGATTCAAATTCATGTAGGCATGTCGAGCAGGTGTAACAATTTCCTATTTTAAGTTTAAAAAAAAAGAGATTTTCGAAGGATATAAAATAAGTGCCTACTCTCATTTCATTTTATTTTATGACCATCTACCTACTATTAGTAGTAGTAGGGTAGTATTAAAACTTCAACTTTAACTCAATTTACTCTTTATTTTATTCTCCTTCAACGATTAATCCGAGTGAAAGTTAAAAGTTTCTTGGTAGGAGAGAAAGTAGGAATAGAAAGAAAGTAAAGTGTAGTAACTAAACTAGCTCTAATACATAGGTTGTAAGAAAGTACGACAAGTACTATACTAGTAATACTTGCAGCCAAAAAGAGAGAAAGCTATTCATTATTAACTGCTCTTATTACACTTACTAACGGCTAACAAGTAAAGTATAACTTTTTGCAAAATAATCTCAAAAATTTTCCAAAAAGCACAAGATTAAATGCCAATTCAATTTGGGTTAAAAGTTTTATCAAAAGATTCTAAAAAATTACCCCCTAAAAGCCATTTTATGTGATAGTGATAATTTACTCTAATCACTTTTTTCATGGATAATCATTTTGGACTTTGGACTTACTTACTATTAGGAAAAATTCGATTTGTAAATGCAATAAAGATCCTTTTGTTTTTAGCAGTGGCTTTTAAGAGAAAGCTCGTATATGTATAGATATGTATTAAAGCATTTATTTCTGGCAATTAGATCTCTTTGCTCGTTTTTTAGTTAGAAAAAAATAGAAAAAAAGGACAAACCTCTAATACAAGAAGGACTCAAAAAGGGCTGGATTCTTAGGATGTCAACGAGTAGCTCATTGGAAAACCAGAGAAATAACTGTTGACCTATAAAAATATTTTTCGTCGCTTGTAGAATCAATTTGTTTTGTTGCCAAATACAGAGTTGTACGTTTTGAGAATGACAATCGCTCGCAATTGCAATCAACTTTGGCCAAAAACTATTTCCATCACCACTAATACTACCAGTACTACCACTTTGACTTTGTTGTTGTGGCTTTTCAAGTCGAATTTCTCCAGCTTGTCCAACACAAACCTAACAAAAAAGTTGAGAGAAAAAAAAATTATTATAAGAAATACACAAAGTAAAAAGTAAATCTTTCATCCGTATACATAGGTATTATTGAAGGAGAAAGTTTAAGAAAAAAAAAATGCTTTCATCGATGAATTCTTCAAAAATTTACTTGTTTGTTAGTAGTAAAGAAAAGTGAATTCAAAGGCAGGTAGTTGAGAAAGTTGTAAAAGTTTTTTAATATCTTATTTAGGTTTAGTTATAAGTATTTACCTGTATAGGTTGCTGAGAAAGTCTTAAAAAATCTTGATCAATTCTCCCCAAAACACTTGTAACCGGAAATGGCAAACTTTTACTTCCACTTGGAATAGCTCCAGATGCAATTACCATGTTTTTTCTGTGAAATTTCTGAATGCTAATACTACCCATTATTATGAATTGAAAAATTTTGAACTTTTTTTTGAATTTGAAAAAAAATCGAGATGTTCACTCAAAGCCAACTTTTGATAGTGTGATCCATTTTTTGGCGACTTGAGTGAATTTATATTTGCATAGATAGATGTGTAAATAGCAAGTGTCCACACCCCTTAAGGGCTCTCTAAATCAAAACCTGTCCATAGTCATACTAATGGGACTACTCGTACTAATATAAGTATCCGTATACCAAAACCAATATTAAAAATCCACCTAACCCGAACCCTAACCTAATGGATTTCATATTATATACGTACATTTATAAGGATCACTTTACAGATCGGATCGAATTGAAAGGTTTCATTCATTCATTCAGATTTTTGATTTTATCCTTTCGTGTATGTACCTACATGTAATATTGTAGTAGTAAAGATTTAAGTCCGTCAGCTGAGGAAAACACTTGCTGCTCCCTTACATTAATCGTATATCTATTAGTAATATTTTGGTTCATGTATGTGATTTGATTCGGTTCAGCTTTTTTTTGAGAAGTACCCCTTGATAAAGGGCCCGTAATAAATGCCGTACCTTGCTTAGGTACTACCAACTAGATTAGAAAATATTATAGAATATAGAAAATCAGATTTAGATGAGTATCTAATAGAGATGCTGACCCCTCAGACTCCGAATTTCGGATATTAGGTACACTTATATGTACGGAGCTAGTAAGTACTCACTTATTTCATTGTATAAGTAATAAAAGAACATCACCTGTTACCAAATCCGAATTCAATTGAAAAATACTCCTCTTCATTATCAGCATCCCTCTTATTACTTATTATGATTATATTGTTGTTAGTAGTACAAAAGCAAAGCCACAGTAATCGGAATAGTGCTTGATTTACAAAAGGCAAATTGTCCAATGAACTTTGGACAAAATACTAACCTATATATCTATAAGTAGGGTACTAGCTACCTACTCTGTATAGTATACTTTTCAGCAATTTGGCTAAAAAATAGCACGAAATGTTGAAATCTTCAGATTTCAGATTCGAAAAACGGCAGATTTTGCATTCTGTTTAATAGATTTTAGAAAGATTTTTAAACATATAAAACTGTCTTTAGCATGGTGTTGATTTAAAGCAAATGGATATATATAATGTATAGGTACTTCTTATTTTATTACTCTAGCTAGCTACTTATTTCACTATACCTTCATACTACAATGACAAAATCAAAATAGGTAGATTTTCTCGCCTTTTGAAGTTACATAAAGGTAGCAAAAATTTGGAAAGTTTCAAGATTTTTGGGTATTACTTATAGGTGGTTCAAATTCAAATATTAATGTTTTATTACTGAAATATTTTTTAATTTTGATAAAAATGATAGGGGCCAATAGTTCATTGCTAAATATGGTAAATAAATGAGGACTAGAAAATCTTGTAGAACTCGTTCACCATACCATACCATAATATCCTCGTCAACCCGTAACTAATCCTGTAAAAGAAGAATTTTTCCAGCTGACACCAAATACAGCCTATTTATACATATTTTATACCAAAAATACTACTACTACCTAGAACTAGACCTAGACTAGAATATAATCCTACTTACTAGTAGATTCATCTTTTACTTTAAGTACATTCACTGCATTATTTCAGTAAAAATACAGAAATGTCACTTGGATAGTACCCTACTACTTACTAGATTACTTCCACACTATTTACTCAATTTCTCTAAAAATATTTTAGCCACGTAGTCATGTCACGACCAAAGACCATAGACCAAAAGACCAAATATCACCCAACAAAGATATTATATTATTGCCTATTACTCAAGGGCTTTCCCATTTTTTTCTGTCTTTGTCTTTTTTAGCTTTTTCTAGATCTAGATCTGAATTCTGTTGGCTGGATCTTTCCTTTGGTCCTGAAACTGTGAGACACAAACGGATTAAATTTAGGACATACTTTTATCTCTATATAAGGTACTATCAGTAGTACAAAAATAAGGGAAATATAATATTCTTTATTTCGTAAAAAAACAAGAAAAGCCAGAGATCTTGGCCATTATATTGTTTTTATCTTCTACTTTCCTTCCTTATCCTAAACTACTAAACTGGTATGGTTTGTATTTCTTTCATAAATATTTACTTTTCATCCGTTCTCATATGCATACAAATAGGCCATAAGGCATAGAAAGTAAAATATTTGGTACTTTGATTTTCAAAACAAGTATCTTGAATTTAGAAGAAAGAGCGGATATTAAATGTATTTTTCATTTATTTTGTAAATACTTATGCAAGTACCTACATACATAATACATACAACTTGTATATGAAATTTAATTTTAGATTTTTCTACAAATGTTGTGTTTTGTTCGAGTCAATCGAATCAAAAAAGGAGGAAATGAGAAATGAAATGAAATACAAAGATTTACCTTTATATTAAAAAGTTTGCTTATACTTTATATGTACCTATTTTATACCTAGTAGGTACTTACTTATGGTATATATTTTAGGTAAAGGTTCTTTTATAGAAAATAAATTGAAAACTTGTTAGAAAAGTACCTATACGTAGGTTCGGTTCTACTAAAGTAGAAAGTAATTTCTACTCTACTAACCTTCTACTAAAGGTCCCTACTGACTACTGGGTAAGTAGTCTTTACTTAAGTTTTTAGATAGAAATTGAAAGTAAACCTTAATAAAAGTAGATAGGTAGGTATAATGTACCTACTTATATACAATACAACTGCACTGGAAAGCAGATTCAAGTGGAAAAAACTGAAATGTAATTTTAACCGAGAAATAAAAGAGATAAATGAGGTTTTTGAAAGGCTCTTAATATCCGTAGTAGTAAGTATTTTGGAAAAGAATGAAATTAAAAAGCAATATTGGCAAGTTAAATTGTAATGGAGGACTAGAAAAACTCATATAACAATACATTTAAACTGCCCGTAAATTGCCTATTAAGTACAGCATAACCTCTTTATATGTTCATGTTTCACCTACCTGAATTCTGAATGCATTTTTATCAAGTTTGTTCCTTCGATATCTAATTTCTACTGCTATATACTGATATACTTGTGTAAAAATAGTATTATCTACCAACAAATAAATACCTTTTTTCGGCCCTTTATACCGAGATCCGACTGTGGCAAAAGGGTAAGTTAGATGGGATTACAAAATGCATAACATAAAATGTACAAAATAAATGGGTATAAGAATGTGGGAAATGAGCATGTGGTTTACACATGTTGTACAGCTAATGTAGGTATAGCCAAATAGGGACCCTTTTTTTGGTTTTGATCGTCCTTTCATTCGGTTCAAGTCCCCGATATTGCTTGGTCCTAGTCCTAGTAGGTAGTTGGTACTATTTATGTATTTCACCCTATTCTACTTCGTACATTACATGAGTATTTATACTAGTAGTAGGTACAATAGGTACTAGGTGCCTAAGTACCTACAATTTATGCTATATACTATGTAGGTCTGTTTTAATAGAATAAGATTATGACCATGTCAGGATTCAGGATCATCATGATCATTTTGATATCTACGAATCTGAATCTGAACTTTGATATTATACCCTATAATAGTGATATCAATATCTATGTCAAAGTCCATATTTTAAAAGTAATCTAGCCCTGGCCTGGTCTTGAAAGTCTGTCACCTGGGGTGGAAACCCGAAAGCTCTTTTCGGCCTACCCTAAATATATGGCAGCCCTAAATATAGGATAGCCCTAAATAAA
>JAQIXA010001962.1:0-20693 GCA_034699045.1 Nanhermannia cf. coronata Gr-Ori-00579 | reverse complement strand
TACCTTGATCTATTTTATCTGCTGCTGCTGAAACAGCAGCTGAAATAATTGACCCTTGCGGTAAACCTGCCCTCAATTCTTTGCAAAGGTTTGCGAAATTTTGTAAATCTGAAGCTGGACCACGATTGCAATCACCCTGTATATGAAAAATCCTATATAACTTATACTTTGAAATCTTATTCGATACAAAATAAAGTAAAAATAATTGCCTGCCAGCAGCGTGGATATTCCCTAAAATAAAAAGTTATTTGAAAAATGTCTTGAATTCTATATAATATTGTGTATATTGATTAGCAAACTTACCAGTCAAGATCAATTCCTTGAAATCTTCAAAAATTAAATTTTTAAAATTTTTAAGCATATTTAAATGGAAATGTATACATACCCGTATTTTTGCATGAAATCAGCAACACTTTGGATAAATTTCTTTCTTGCATTTGCATCGTTGACCATTCTTGAATATTTATCACCAGCACTGTCATTCCAGCCTCTGGATAAGAATATAAAAATTAGACAAAAATTTCTTGAAAAATTTGAAATTTTTTGAAAAATTGAACTTACCCGATAGCAATAGTGACCTTTGTACCCTTTGATTTAAAAGCTACCACTTGTTCATAGAACTTGTTGTCAATATCAGCCCATGAATCTGCGACTTTGATTGTCAAATCATTTCCATCAAGAAGTGCAAATGAGTAGATTATATGAGTACAGAGATTATAATCGATATTTGATGGTGTGTATTTCCCTTGATCTGGTCGATACCATGACCTAAAATTTTAAGATTTCATTATCATAAATCAAAAATAATATTAAAAAATATTATAATTTTCTAGAAATATTTGGGTAAAAATTGAAGCAATTTCAGGTTAGGTTTTCAACTCATTGAAAGCTATAAAATAAGTTAAGGTTCTAGTACCTAAATTAAAATTCTTAAAAGATCTTTTGGGTTTTGTAAAATGAGTTTTTATACCTATATTTGCAAAAAATGTTTCATAAAATTCCAAAAAAATAACAAAAATATGAAAATCCAAAAGAAACTTTCATAAGAAGTGAATTATTCTCATAGATTCAGCTCTTAAATACCCTATTTGTTCAGATTCAATCAAAATTGGACTCAATTGAGGTATTTTAGAGCTGCGATATTACCCTACATGTAAACTTCATTATGTATATCTAATATGGTATTATGTCTTAAATCAACTGAAAGAAACTGTTTCTCGTTTTAAATTTTTTCTACTAAACAATCTGTAAGAATATTGTATAAGTATAAGCTTACCAATCGGTGTAATAGCAAATGACTTTATATTTCGAAGGTGGAAGTGGACCTTGAGTCGTTGTTGTTGTAGTAGTGATAGGTCCCTGTGTTGTTGTTGGTCCAGGTGTTGTTGTTGTATCTGTTACAACAGAAGTAGATGGTTGTGAGTCTTCAGAAGTAGTTGAAGTCGAACATCTTGCTCCAGATGGCCAATCGCAATCTTTTAAAGGGAAATTATTATTTTCAAAGTATTTACTTTATATAAATGAATTACAGTTTTCCCTAGCATTCCATTCAGTTCCTTGTCCACAATATTTCTGAACCCAATCGCCATTACTGCATTGGAAAAATCCATTGCAATTGGTTGGGTCACTTCGATAGGATCCGGCTGTACAGGATTCTTTGACTTGAATTGCACCTATAAATTTAAAAAATTTCAAAATTTTTCAATTTTTGATTTACATTTTAAAATAATTACCAGATTTTTTATCACGACAATCAGATGAGGCTGGCCAGACACAAGTGGTTACTTTGTTGCTCCAATGAAGTCCTAGCGTTTATAATAAAAAATTCAAAATCTTGTTTATCAAAATTTTGGATGAAAATGTTCAAAAATCTCGCCATTAAATTTGCAAACTGGTAGAAATATTTAAAATGCTGCATAAATTATCAACATTTTGAGCAAAATCTTGAGAAAATTATCAAGATTTTGAGTAAAATGTTCAAAATCCTGAAGAAATTTTCAAAATCTTGGAAAAAAAGTTAAAAATACTTTAATAATGAACAATATTTTAGAAGAAAAGGTCCAATGTCTTTCTTAAATTATCAAAATTTTGGTGTAAAATGTTCATAATAAAGCATAAATTGTCAAAAATCTTGCATAAAATTTCAAGATTTTGAAAATTAGTCTCAAATTCTTCCAAAATTTTAAGAAAAAAGCTCAAAATCTTTCATAAATTAGCAAAATTTAGGAAAATGTTCGAATATTGTTAAAATATTCAAAAAAGGTGCAAAATTTTACCTGTTGGACAACTCCATTTAATAGCTTTTCCAAAATTACACTGATAATAAGTTCCACAGTCATCAGGATCAGATTTAAATCCAGAAAGACAAGATTTGTCGAATGAATTTCCACCAATTTCACAATTAATTAGTGGGGCAAAGTAGATAACAAAAATGTACACAATTTTCAAGTTCATTTTTGTCCTTTTTTTCAGAAACTACTGAAAGGCCAAAAACTCAAAAAAATATACTTCAAAATATTTACAATTTCTATTAGGTACTTCCTATGTCTGATAAATGTCAAGGGCTTGCAGACAACAAGATTAAAAATTTAAGGGTTAAACCGATAAACCTTGAGGTTTATGTTTAAAGTTTTAGGGTACTAGCTTTATTTCAAGGGATTAAAAAAGTATTTATACCAACAGATATCTTATACCCTGAAGCTTTTTTTATAAAAATAAAAAAATTTCAAAATATTTCAACTTTATGACAAACCATAAAAATTCTTATTTAGATAACCTATTATATATATGCCTATACGAGTATATTAAAGGGTATTTATTTATGTGATTCAATTTGGTATTTGCTCAGTTTTATTTGCATATTTCTTTATCTTTTGTGATTAATTTGTCAGATGCAATGTACTTTTGTAATGGGATGTAATCTGTATGACAAATTAACCAGTTATTTATGCACACTTACTGGTAAATAATAACAATTATGTGGAATAATCCAAATCCAAATAGTTTTCAATGATGTTCAAGATTAGTTTTCTTTTCGTAATTTTGTGGTTAAATTAAGGACTAAAATCTCATTACAATCCTACCAAATGGATTCTGGAAAAATTGTCATTTAAAGCGAATGCGATTATATTTCCAATAAAATTATTTTAATAACAATTCTGCAAAATTAATTTCTAATGCAGGCACATAATTGTGTAATTATGATATTCAAATATTAGTTAAGCATATGTAAGTACAATTCCTAAAGTATATTTAAGTACAATCAAGTACCTCATAGTCTTTATATTATTTACTTAAACCACTTTACTTATAATGGTACTTAATATAATAGAGATCAATCCTAGAGCTAGTCCAACATTAATCAAAATCAACCTTTTTAGCAAAATCCTTTGTACCTTAAACCGAGCTTATATTGTAGGTACATACATATCATACTAGTAGGAGTAGGTACTATCACTAATCACTACTATATAGTATAAGTGACAACAATTACGATATCATACATATTTCAGGTAAATTCTAAATATGCTTGAAATTAATAATAGATTTCATTTGTAATCAATAGGTAATCAATAAGGATAATAATATACAATTTAATTTAAAAAATTATCTTTTTTATTAAAAAGTTACATCCTGTTTTTGAAATGAACAATTTCAAGCGAAAAGACTCAAAATAAAAAGTAGTACAGTACTATGATTTATAGATCTGACTGGTATCTTCCATTGAAATTGTACCTAATTCATATTTTCTACATAATGGCCAAACTAAATTTATTATAAAATTAGGCAATATAAATTAAATGGAGGATATTTATCTACGAGATATATCAAATTTTTAATATCTACCTGGATTTCAACAAACTCGACTCATAAAATCTTTTGTAAAAAAGCAAAATTCTCAGAATTCTCACTATTTCATTTCATAACTATAACTGATGTAATTGGAGGTAAATGAAAATCCTATGCCGAATCCGTAATAAACATAATATTATGTAATGTTATGGGGACCTAATGATATGATAAAAAACATTCTTCATTAAATTCAGCAAGCATTTGGAATGAATGGTTTCAAATTGTCATCAAAGATTATACTGGAGAAACCTGAATACTTATTATTTAGTTGAATCTAAATTTTGGGTATTTTTTTCTGTTTTACTGGAATTTTTTACATCATTTCCATTTGAAATAGTTCAATCAGCGTGTCACCCCCTGTCAAATATGGAATAGTTATCTAATTGAATGCATCTGTGTAAATATCAGTATTAGTAAGTAGAATACTAATTTTGAAATTTTCATCAAATTGAGAATTTAATTTCAATCGGCCTACTATCGAGACAGTGATTATATTTCTCAATAACTTACAGGGTCCTTCAGTTGTATACAAAATCCAGTAAATCACTTCTAGAATAAGTATTACTGAAAAACTATCAATGTGAGCTTAGAGAACGCGAGAAATATTTATATTTAGCATACGTTAAATATTATGCCTAGATTTGTTTATAAATTGAAATTGTAATTGTAATATACAGAGTAACATACTTGCATGATAATATGTAAAGTTATAATTTTTACAAAAAGCATTTTGAAGATATACAATGCAAAAATATAAGTAAATTGATGATTGGAATCAAAATAGACTCTATAAAATAGACAACAAAAGTACAACACCAAAAAAATAAAATACCATAAAAAACAATTTGAATATTAGAGTCTAAACTTTGTGGTTTAAAACCATCATCAAAATATCTTGTAATTTGAAATCTTTGATTCAAAATTCTCTCACTTTCTTTAAATTTCAAAATTTCCATTCTTGAACTCCACATGGGTATAATACCCATTTCTAAAATTTTTCTAAACAATATCATAAAATTTGAATTCAAATGTGAATCTACTATAATAAAAGACATGTCTTCTAATAAAAATTCTTCATGTCCAGATGTAAACTTGAGTTTTGTAAAATATTTTGCAAAATATCTTTGAAGTATTAGTATCTCTTCTGAAGTTGAAAAAAATACATTTCTTGTACAATCAACCAGATTTTCAAATGGGATTTTAAACTCGGCCGATTTCCTCACAAGGATTAATAACTTGTACATATTATAAGCATGATGTGTAAAATTTTGCTCGATAATTTTTTCCAAACATTCGAGTTCCTCAATCTTATTAAAAAATGACAAATTTGCAGTCCGATTGTCCGAAAAATCTGAACAAATTTTCAAATCCTCACTTTGTCCTTTGAGAAATTTCAAATCTCGAGTCTCGAAATAATTCCTAAGACTTCTTATAAGGTATAAATCGAATCCTGCAGATTTTTGAGATATCCCTTTGACACATGTAAATTTATACTTGATGAGATCATCGATATTTTCAACTTGTGAGAGTGCAGGAGGTGATGTGAGGTCAGAAGTAAGGAAACTTTTATACAGTGAACTGACGACAATCAGAATGAACCATACAGATAGGGGGAAAATATACCAAATTTGCTTGTTTTGAACCAATCTTGGTTTTTGAGCATATGGATAACCTTGTTCTAAAAGTATGGCGAAAAGTGCCAGAATCATTTGAGCTTTATTCTTAACCGCAAAAAATAAAATTAGCAGTATAACACAGAGAAATGAGAGATTTAAACAAATCCAGGAATTTCTATCAAGCGGATTTATAATCGATGAGAAAAGTAAGGATTTTAAGGACCTTGAAGTAAATATTAATTGAAGTAAAGTTAATTGAAGTACTTGAAGTAAATATTAATTTGATAATGTGATTTGTATAACTTTGAAGATCCAGGGAATTTGGATTTCTTTCATAAAGGCTTAATACTGTATTATCAGGATCGAAACTTTTCTCAATCATGTCAAAAATTTCAAAAATTTTCGATTTACGAAAATTTGGTATTGAAAATTTTACATAAAAACTTGAAATTGAGGTTTTTTTAAATGTTAGACAACCTTTGCATAAAAAATACAAATTATCAGAGAGATAAAGAAATGCACGGAAATTATGTGCACCATCAAGTTCAACTTTTTTGAATAGTGGTGTTTCAATCCTTTGGGTATCACTGTAGATGAGATAATTTCGAAGGAAATTTGCACTAAATATTTTTGAAATTATATTTTTTGATGGTAAATTAGTGACTTTGATAAGGTGATCAAATGCATGAACGAAAATTGCAGAACATTTTGTAAATTTTAATGAGTTTGGGATTGTAAAATTAAGTTGAAAATTTTTATTTCGACGATTGTTGTATAAAAAATTAGGACTATAGATTGATAGGGGAGTTGTAGTGTTTGGATTTAGTCGTGGTAATTTCTCGATTATTATAGTTGTATAACAATCATTGAAAATTTTGAGCAATTTTCCAAAATTTTGGAGGTAATTTGAAGTAGAATAGGGGAGAAAGTGAGTTAAAAAGATGAAATATGCAAACAAATTCATATTTTAAAATTTTTGAAATTTTTGGATTCTATAATAGATTAGGTACATAATTATCCAAATCACTTGTTTAGTTTAGGATATTAAATATTCATGATTTAATATGCTTAAAATATCGTTAATAATTAATCATTTTAAAATATTATCCAGTACAGCAGGACTCCAGGTCCCAGGTACGACTCATACTTAAATAATTTTTTTTAAATTATTATTTCTAGAACAATTTACAAGTACCTTCATGTTACACTACCTCATCCGAATCTGGTACTTATATGCAAGTATTTATCTATCATCGTAGTATCCTTATTTGTAGGCTAAGTATTTTAATATTGATTTTAAACTAATTAGTTTTCAGGTAAAAAAACCATTAAGAAATATATATGGTACTTAAAATGATATTTAATCCCTTACTGTAAGGGCCTAACTTAATTCAAAATATCTGATAAACTTGTAGAATCGCAAAAAACCTGTATAAATATAGTACCTAAATAATTATATTTAAATTAGCCTAGCTTCATCAGCATCATATAATAAAATGACCATTTTTTTAATTAAAAAAGCAATTTTAAACTTTATACCTAAGTCATACTAACTAGGATGTGTAATTAAAATACCTATAAATTATTCAAATGTGACAATTTTATTAATTTTCTACAGGTTATATAACTTGAAGGTAAAATCGTATATATCAGATTATTTTCTATTAGAAATTTTAAAAAGTCAAGTAAATATGGATTTTTTGTTGAAATTTTTGATTTTTTGTGGATTTTGTACAATCCCGATTTTTGCTACCCCTGACTTCAAAGCTATTTGTCCACGAATCAACAATGCTAAGCCCATGGCAGGTCTTGACTTTGACCAGGTTATATTTTAGTAGAAAATATCAAAATTTTTGGAAAATTAATTATACTTTTCTTCTTAGATGGATGGTACTTGGTATGGGATAAAAAGAGAAAAGAATCGATTTGAGCCCAAAGGAATCAAATGTCCTACAGAACAATATACTAAAAGAAGTGAAGGAATTTACGATCTTATTTACCAGTAAATGATTATAAAAATTAATTTTAAATCACAAGGAGGTTAAAAATTTGAATTTGAACAGTAACCGTGATCATGATGGAATTCATGCAGTCACTGCAGTGCTAACACTTTCTGAAGATCGATCAGCTGGAATCATCCAGCATGAGAAGCAGTTTGGTGGATGTATTGAAATTTTTTTCTACATATACCTACTGATAATAGCAAAAATTAAGCTAAATTAAAATGACTTTTAAAGCTTTGCTTTATAATTAATAATTACCAAAAGAGCAATTTATTATATCCTAGTATACTATTTTCAAAGGTGAATACTATATGACGATTCTTGGTACTGATTACCAGAATTGGTCAGTCTTCTATGCTTGTGGACTGGATCAAGATGGAGACCTTTTGGAAATATTTTCAGTTAGAAGCCGAGACCAGGAACTTGATCAGCAATACATTGATGAGACCGACCAAATTCTTATAGATTCTAAAGTAGACCCAAAGAAAATGCAAGAATACAAACATAAGGGCAATTGCTGACTTCCAGAATATGATACATATTTATAATTAATTTAAAAAATTTTTATTTTTATTGAAAAATAAAGATACCTATGTTTTATTATCGGCTTGAAAATATATTCAAAATTCAAAATAAATAAATACTTGCCCTTAGACAAAAATTTAGGATTCTTTTACAAATTAACTGTATCTATGAAGTATGTATGTTACTTATACTTATGAGCATTGATATGGTAGGCTATCTAATTAAAAGCAGTGTCAATATAGAGTATTTTAAAAATAAAATAAAAATTATAGCACTTGTGTCATTTATGTAGGTAGGCATGTACTTATATCGAAGTTATAACTTATTTTAACATAGTACTTATATAAAAGTAGTATTAAGCAGGTGTAGATAAGTTAGTCCCTTTTTATACAAGCAGTTTAGTTATGGCTATAGATTGAATCCCAAGGACAAATTATCAATCTGCATCTATGCTTATGCTATGCAGATATAACATATCAATTTATCATACATTAAAATCCTTGATATCAGTATTTTATAAACAAAAAAAAATCTTCAGCAAAAAAGTTGAGATAAACTGACTGTCATTCAGTATAAATATCAGGTAGGTATGGTATAGGTATAGTGCAAAAATAACTCTTACAAAAATTGCATTTTAGAAAAAATTTTAAGTTAAAAACAATAAAACGATCATAAATCATATAGGTAGTTAATTATATTATAATCTTAATACTAAATACTTAAATATTCATGGTTTTATAAGTATTTGCATGAGAAATATTAAAAATGTTGTACGAGATTTTGTGTGTATTACTTTTGTTGATATCTCTTATATTTCTCTTATTTCTCAAATATCTTAATGGGAATCAAGACTACTGGACAAAATATGAGATTAGAACACTTGAAATTAATTGGAGTACTTTGAAAAAGTTTCAAAAAATGGCGGATTTATTAGCCAAGACAGAAGAGTATTATTCTGCACTTGGTCAAGACCCTTATGGAGGAATGATCGATTTCAGAGTTCCAAATCTCATGGTCAGAGATCCAGATTTATTGAGGAAAATTTTCGTCAAAGATTTTGATCATTTTGTAGATCGAAGGGATTTCAAATCTGATCCCACTTTTGCCAAAATGCTTACAAGCCTTTGTGGTCCTGAATGGAAAAATATGAGAAGTTTGTTGAGTCCAACTTTTACAACAGTAAGTAAAATGATTTGGGTTTAAAAATGCCCGAATTTGAAAAATATGCCCCTTGACATCTGTATCTGTATAGTACCTATTGATTATGACATTAAAGAATTCCTTATCAATTGAGATCCTTGAAACAGAACTAGATTTGCCAATCTCAGTTCTCAAATACCACGGTTTTTTACTGACAGTGTTCAAAATCTTGTAAAAAAATAAATACAGAATATTTAGATATATCTGTATATCTGTAGATTGCAAGTTATAAAATTCTGTAACTGTAATTCACATATTTCTTATGAGATTTTGGACGTTATGCATGTGGAAACACCGTGGTATTTCAGATTTGAATTTGAACAAAATTTTACAATTTTTTAGGGAAAAATCCGAAGAATGTATGATCATATCTTTCTCAAATGCTCAAATCAGTTCAACATCTATATCCAAAATGAACTTGAAAAAAATCCAGATGGAATCCTAGATATGCCCAGTTCCTTTAGAAAATACACATTAGCTGTAATCTCATCATCAGCTTTTGGAATTGAATCTCATGCCTTCGAAGAAGATTCCCTAGTTGAGAAAATGGTCAATGAACTACTAAAAATAACTAAAATGATTATTTTAAAATTCTCAATTATGATCGCTGCTCCCAAATTAGCAGAGTTCTTAAAATTGAAAACTATGGGAGGAAAAGGATTCGATTTTTTTAAATCGATTCTTGAGAATAATATCAGATTGAGGGAAACCACTGGTGAGAAGCGACAAGATTTTTTACAATTGATGATTGAAGCAAAGATGGGGGATTTGAAAAATGAAGCTGATGAAGTTCTCAGTGATTTTGAAAAAGAAGCTCAGATTAAAGATATTCCAGAGGGCGATAAGAAAAATGTTCAATTGACAAACGAAGATATTTTGGCTCAGGCTGTGCTCTTTTTATTTGCAGGTTTTGAAAGTATTGGTTCGACAATTGGATTTATTTTTTATCACCTGGCTCTGTATCAAGACTGGCAGGATAAAATTTGGCAAGAAGTTGTCTCAACTATTGAAGGTTCTGATGGGAAATTGACTTATGAAGGTGTCAATAAAATGGAATTGCTCGATAGATTCATTTCAGGTACAGAATATTCTAATCTATGGTTTAGATAATTAAAATTAGCTCTGAAAAACTTCATTATGGCCACAATTATTAGTTCAAAGTTTTTCCTATACTTTATATGAATGCTGAATACAAATACAGTAAGTAGGGTATAGTAGTCCCATTTTGTACAGTATCTATTTGTACTGTACAAGTATATACCTTTATTCAGCTCTGAAAACTCAAGCATTGACCTCGATTTAAAAGTAAAATGATGACCAATTTTATTTTAGTTTTTCGGAGCTTATTTCATAGGATTCATTGGCTTAAAATTAAAAATACATTACCTACTTATTTGATACAATTTTATTTTTTAGAAACCCAAAGATTATACCCAGCAAATTTCTCCACTGAAAGAAAATGCACAAAAGATTATCTGATACCTGGAACAGAAAAATCCATCATAAATTCTGGAACCTTTGGTTAACACTTGTAAATTATCAAAAATTAAGGATATTTTTAATTAATATTTTTATAAATAGTTACAATACCAATATACAGTATACATCATGATAAAGCCTACTTTCCAAATCCTGAAAAATTTGACCCTGATCGATTCTCGCCAGAAAACAAAGATAAAATCATCCCATATACTTTTATCCCTTTTGGAAGTGGACCAAGTAAAATATAATTTCTTTAAATTATTGAAAATATTTGCAAATCTTTATTTTTAAAATTTATAGGAAATTGCATTGGTAAATTATTCAATCATTGCTTTGAATTTTATATTTAAAAACTAATATTTTACTAATAATAAAAATGTATTTACTATATCAAAGGAATGAGATTTGCTCTGACTGAAGCTAAGACTCTAGTTGCAAATTTTCTACTGAAATTCAAAATAGAGCCTTGCCAAAAAACAGAAATTCCTATAAAACCTAAAATAATTGGTGGGACACTGAAAGCTGACGCTGGACTTACATTTAAAATATTACCAAGAATTTAAAAAAGTGTAAAATAATAATATTAGAATTTAGTTTAAATATTTTTAATCAAAATAATAAAGAGTCAGTTTGTCAGTCAAATAGAAATAAATACATTTATTAACTATTATATTAATATTTTTGTCAGTCAAATAGAAATAAATACATTTATTAACTATTATATTAATATTAACCTACATTTACATATTATTATGAAATATAAATGGCAGTTCTTTTACTAATCATTTAAATACAAATCTGAAATAATAAAGGTACTATGCATATGTAGTATAAGAAAAAAGTACAATAAAAGGAGTCAAAATATCTATAAATTAAGTACTCATGACTTATTAGGATTAGTTAATACAATAACAACTATAAAAATTTTCTATCAAAAATTTAATTAGTAATCTAGTTCTAGTACCCTACAGATAGTATAGTAAATCGTGTTATATTATAAACTAATAATATAATTATAATACACCTAAGTAATGTACAAATTAAGAACTATTAGGTCAAGAGTTCAGCAGGAGTATGTAATTATTAATTAATTATTTATAAAAAGTAGGTAACATTAATAATTTTAATTATGGTTGTTTAAATGCATATTCTACACACAAATAAACCAAACCAAATATAATAATCTATGAGATCAAAAATATTAAAAAACCTATATACTTAAATTATTTTTTGGTCACTTTTAAGAAGATATCAGTAGTTATTGAACAACCTATAATAACAACTAGGTAACAAACATTTTCACTTACGCATTTGAGAAAATGATGGTGATGTTCTAGGATTTCGATTACGTACATTATCACCAGATCCAGGGTAGAAACCATCATCAGTTGAGAATAGGCGATTAGGTGTTGAATTTGAATAAAAATTATGAAGACCATCATCATTCTCATCGTCAGCTTGCCGATGACTTCCAAACGCTCTCAAAGTAATATCACCTTGTTTAGTATTCGGAGTCAGTTGATCCCTCGGTATAGAGACAAATAGAGTCCGATTTGAATTACCGCCCTGCTTATTCCATTTGACAATTAGCTGAATCACTACAAATCAAGCAGAAAATAGATAAAATTAATGAAATAATTTTTAGATAAATAAATAAAATAAAAACTTACGCCAAAGGAAAACAAGAAATCCTAAAAGATACGACAACCATCTCAATGAAATCCCAATAATACCTTCTCCACTACCGCTTACATCATATCCAATTGAAGAAACAAATCGTATTTTGATTGGGACAATAAATTCTTGGTCTGTTTCTCTTGAGATAAAAGTCAAGTTCAAATCATTCATATTTCCATCAGTCCAAAAGTTAGGCAACACTCGAAATCTAAAAGCTCTTGATTCAACAGTTATTGGATATCTCATATTCACATTATTATCCAAAGTTGTTCCCATTATGGAAGGTGATGCACTCTGATATCCAACTGCTTCCACTTTATCACTGCTTACTATAGATATCTTGTTTAAAATTCGAACAAGCCCAGTTATAATTACGATTCCTTTTGATTTTAAGTTGTTGACCTCAAGTTCTTGATTATGTATATAAAGACTTGGGTTAAATTGTAGCAGTATTTTCGTTGACTTAACTTCATCATCTAAATGTTCAAAGAAAAAGACACATTAAAATAAATATAAAAAGTTTACACCAATTAAAATAAATTACACTTACATTGAATATCTCGAAATCTCAATTCTAAAGCTGCATAGTTGATTTTGACTGAAAGTGAAATGTCACTTAAAATTGTGCTGGCGTAGAATGAACTGTGATCCATTTCTACTACTTTAACTTGACAAGCGTATTTACCGGTGTTAAAATTAAATGTTGGCTTTACTTTAAACAGCTTATCAATTGGGATATTACTCGAGTCGTTTAACAATTGAATATCACATGTAAATGGAGTCAAATGGGAGAACTTTTCAACTTCTTCTTTTATACAATTTTTCCCAAGCAAATTATTGGTAATTTTGTCATTAAATGATACAGGGAACTCAAAGACTTTAGTCGTTTTTCCATTGGTTATTGCTGTTGATTTTAGCCCAGGTGTAAAGATTACCTATTTAATAAAGAAATTCAAATTAATAAAAATCATTTATTAATAAATCATAAAAAATTCCATACCTGTGTCAAACCAAATAATGTTATTTCAATTGATGATACGACTCCAACATTAGCTAATATATATTCAAGTTTAACTTTTCCTTGTGAAAGTCCAATAGCATATCCTGTATTTTTTTCAACATAAAGTACGTCAGGTGAAGAAGAAATCCAAAATCCATCTTGATCTTTTTCAACATTTTTGACATCACAAGTAAATGAAACAATATCACCAACAGTCATTGATCCCAATTGCTAAAATGAAAAATAAATATTAATAAATACAATATATATTTTCTACTTTTAGTTTTGAAATAATATCAATAGAAAAAAAAATCCATTGCATAGGATAACTTACCAATTTAGGTTCGATTATTTCACCGACGGGGACGATCAAAAAGGCTGAAATGTGTGGATTCTTTGAGTCATATACTTTCACTGCAGTTCTACCTTCTGAAGATCCAGAAATTTGAAAAGTGTTATTATTCATACCATTAGTTACTTGAATCGAATCGAAACGATTAGGCCTCACTTTTAAGTTTGAACTTATTGAGTCAAATTTTCTTCCGATATTATCATGTAAAGTGACTTGAAAATTAAAACTTAAACTTCTTGGTAAGATCTCTTTTTTGTCGGTAAAATAAATAGGTAGTGAAGTGTGAATCATGAGGTAGCTAAGTGGTTCAACTTGAATATTAAATCCATAGGTTTCTGCATTTCCACTGACTTCATCGCGGATTGTAGCAAAAATAATAACTCTTCCTAATTGATCACCTGAACGAACAACGCCATAACGATTTACAGCAACAATCGCTTGGTCTGAAGAATGAAATTCTTCTAGCGAGTAAGTCGTTTGAGGATAATTTGCTTTCAAGTCCAATTCAGCGTTTGTTGTCATTAGGAAATCAGTAAACATCTTAGAAGGATGTTTGATAAATTTTGGAGCATCAAAAATCTTAAAAGAAAAGGTTATGTTAGCAATATTTCTTATACCATGTAATGTAATTAAAAAGCACAAAATTTTTTAACTTACTTCAATCTCTATTTCATCTTTAAATATTTCCTGTTTATTAGTTACAACAATCAAGCTCACAGAAACTCGTCCAACTTGTCTAGCTTTAAAATTAATAGAGATTTTGTCCCCGCTCTTCAGCAAAACTCCATTTTCCTGCAATTATGTAGTAAGAAATAAATTAGATATTAGATTAGATAAATAAATAAAAATTCAATTACCTCGAATGAATTGTGTATATTATCAACTTCATGATTAACTAAATTCCATTCAAATGTCATTAAGCTTTTTAAACCACCTGAAAAATAATTTATGTTAAATACATATAATATAGATTTAAATGTATCAAAAACTTTCAGTTTTAGTTTATCAGATTAGAAACAATAAATATGTACTCACCTAAAAGTACAGTTGGTTCAAGTCCTTCACCAAAGCCCTGTACCCAAATAGGCATTTCCTCTCCCACTTGTATTCTTTGTAACGGTGAATGTATCTGAATTCCTATTAGTGGAACTACTTTTACAATCATCGAGTCTTCTGAATAAATAATTGGTTTATCCGACGAAGTTCGATCACCACAGCTGCCATGAATTTCAGTTTCACCAATCGCTTTTCCTAAAAATAAAAATGATAAGTAATCCCCTTGTAAAATATAATTCTATCATATTGTAATTTCATAATTACCTTGAATTAACCCATTTGGTAAAATGCTTACAATCTTTTCATCATCTATAATATAAAAATTAATTCATTAAATCTAAAATAGTATTTTAAATACTATAAAAAATTTCATCCGTTATTAACTATTACTTACCCATTCCTAATCCTACTTTGAAGCTAGTAAAAGTGTCTGGTTGAGGTCCTCCCAATGCAATTAATTGATAATAACTTCCAACCAACATTGTCAAATTCCTGGGCTTTAAAGTTAAAGGTGAAAATATTGTCACTCGAATTGGTGAAGATTTTATAATTTTTCCATGCCCAACGTCAGCAATAAAAGTAATTGATGCAACACCAACATTTTGACCCTTCACACTGTAAATACTACCTTCCTGTATTCCTTTTTCTTTTTCAACTAATTGAATAGTGCTGGTGGAGGTTCCCAGGTCAATTTTCAAGTTTACAATTGAAAAGATATCTGATGATAGTGGATATCCATTATTGTCCATTAGTCGAACCATTAGTCGACTTTCTCCGCCAACTGGTATCTTATCTGCAACGATTTCTACATCAATAAGTGCGATCCCATTAACATTTACTGTCAGATCTCTTGAAATTTTTCCTCCACTTAAGCACAGATCTTGAATTATAAGTTCAGTTGAGCCTTCTTTGATTGGAGACAATTCTAATGTTCTATTTACATCATGATATTTCATATCGACAATAGAATTTCCACTTTTTCGTAATTTTATTTCAAAATATCCTGATCCCTGGTATAGTTTCACGATTGTCTGTAAAATAAATTAAGAAAAAAGATTTCATAAAACAGAGAAAGATAGAATGAAGTAATGCATTTATCACAATAAGTAGGCAGAAATGACAGAATTATAGGAAGGTAAGCAAAAGTAAATAGCTTTTACACATATGCACAAATACAATATTTTAAAATGCGAACGAAACAAGTCATTTATTTTCGAATAAAAATAAATTTTGGCAAGAAAAATTGATGGATGGCACAAGTCAAAAGATTGAATAATTTTTAAGATCAAGATCAATTGCATTGTACTACTAATAGTAGGTTAATGTAATGTAGTAAATAAATAATTTAACAACATGTGTAGCATACAAATATTCTAAAGATACAAAAATAAAGTTTATAATTCATCAATTACCTTTGATGAGGGGTGATTAAATATTGATACTGGCGATGAGGGTTCACAAATTAAGTCGGAAACTAATGATAAATCCATCGAGTGTTTCATAGATTCTAAATATTCTTCTTCACGATCAGGTGTAGGCTTTTCCAAATTGAACTGTGGAATTCATAATCATTAATAAATACACAAAGCAAAATGAAATAAAAATGTGAATTCAAATAATTTTAAAATAAGTTAAATAGAAACATAATATGATGATAAAATTACATTAATCACTTACATATTTAATTTGTTTCCTATTTAGCAAATCATTTCTATAACCAACAATTTGTGCTGAAATAGTTATGTCTCCTGTTTCACCATTCGGTATTAAAGTTTGAATATCTAATTTATGAGAATAATTGTTAATTTAGTAATTATTAAAATGATTTTTCGATTAAAATCAAGATTATATATTCGAAATTTAATTTTGACTTACGTTTGCCAGGGATGCTACTTCCATATCTTTCAATTTTAATTCCTTCAGTCTTTGCCCATTTTGGTGTTTTGAATTCAAGCAATGTTGATTTTGTCATTGTCCAATCAATTAATAATGAAGTAATATTGTCAAATTGCCGACCGTTATTATCTTTAACCGTTGCTAATACATTAGAATTTTCATAATTTGGGATTGAAATTTTCGTGTCTGACCCTGACAAATCAGTTGGACATTTTGATGCCGATGATTCAACTCTAAAATATAACTTTGCTGGCTCTGCACAGAAAACGGATATAATTGCTCTTCTACTAACACCAGGCCTATCTTCAGTCGGTGCTTCATTTCCAATCTCAAGTCCTACTTCAGTCATACCAATTTCAGTGCATAAGATTTCATAAATGTAAATATCTTCCAAAGTTTCTTTCAATACTTTTACTTCGGATTGACGAACAACTGTCTCATTTTTAATAAAGAATTTCCTATAAAATCCTTCAGTTTTCATTGGTCTTGGTCCACCTTCGAAAACTAAAAATAAATAAAGAATTCAGTGAAATAAATTGTTACATTTGTCATTTGTCAAATAAAAATATTACCTAATTTTCGACTTGACCCAATGGCTAAAACAGTTTCTAATGATTTTGGTTCAGATACCTAAATAAATTCAAAGCATTTAAAATTAATCTTTCAAAAATATTGTTATCTTTTTAGATACCTTAAGTGGTAGAAAAGTAGAAACAAGTACAGAAGCATGAAAAATTTGCTCATCAATTTGATATTGAACTTTAACTATAGAACTTCCCAACTCATTACTCAAAATTGGCAGCATTGCACAAGCTGGTTTAGTTGCTGGATAGTATGTTTTATCGTCATAAGTAAATGAAGGGTTATCAATTTGGACAACAAAAGGTAAATCTCGACAATAAGAATAAGGAACTTGTTTTTTCTCAGGATCATCAGGTCTTATAGTATAAAACGATAGAGGCACAAGAATATGAGTTCCGACTTCAGCCTAAAGTACAAATAGCAGAATTTTATATTTAATATATACCCTACATACTACATAATAATATTCAAATCTTACGCAATAAATAAATATTAATTTACCTCAACAATATGATTCACTATTTCCATACTGATTGCTGGCAAGATGTAAACTCTAGAAATACCTCGGTTATTTTGATTAATTGTCATCGATGCGGTAATCTAAAATAAATAAAATATTAAAATAATATTGCTTCAGTTTGAACGAAAAGTGAATACATTTGCGAATCCTTTTCCTTCAGTCTTCCCGGCTCCATTCTGGCTAATTGAAACAATTGAAGAATTCGTTGTACTCCAATAAAAGTTTCCTGATCCACCTTTATTAGTAATTGGTTTATTAGTAACGACAATTGTCTAAGGAAATTGATACAATATGCTTAATAGTTACTCATACCTGAAGGTGTTAACCGTAAATCATATTTTGGTTTTACAATAGGATCCTAAAAATAATAATAAAAATATTAAATTTCAATATCAGTATTTAAGCAATAAACAATTAATTTAATTACCCATGGTAGTATCTTTTCCTTTGGATTGATAACAACTCTTTGATAGATTTCCATATCGGCTTTAACTTTAAGTGGTTGAGTTAATTTGTAAGCTTCACCATTTAATTTAAAAAGCTCAGGCAACTCAGCATTAATCCTAGTTGTGCCAGGCTTTGAAGGGATCCCAAAGTGAAAAGTTCCATTTGATGAGGTTTTGTTAATTTTAAATAAGTCATTACTAAATTTTGTCTTTACTTTGATATTCTAAAAATTAACAAAAAATAAATAAAAATAATAAAACAACATTTATAATACTTTAGTTTTAATAACTTACGTCAGTAACCAATATTTTCAGATTATCCGAGTCAAATATATCAACAATAATTTCATATTCTTCACCTATCATAACATTCCAGTTTCTATGTGGGTAGACAGATAATGAAAGGGATTTTGGATCTCTAACACTTAGATAAACGCTAGGTCCACCAGAAAGATAAGGTTCCCCTTCGGCTTCTTCAATCACAAAATTCTTATCCACAACTGTAATCTTGGTGTCACCTAGAACCAGTGAAGTTATTGTCGCAGTTTTATGATCATAAGTTGCAACAGTTTCATTTGATAATCTGAATTCATAATCCTTTGATGGTAATGTGATTTCTACAATAGCAAAATAAATAAATAAATGAACAAAGAACAAATAATCAGAATGTTAAAGTTCAACGAACCAACTGGTTTTCCTTGCTTGATTTGCAAAAGTTTCAGTTTAAATTTTGATTCTGGAACAACAACTGCTTCTGAGGGTTGAAGTAGTAAATTAGCCACAATAAATATTTTCACATCTCCTGTACTAATATTTTTATAAAATGGATCAAGTATTTTGGACACTAAAATATAAATGGAACAAAAATTCAAGTTAATTATACTATACTGATTATATTAGTTCTCTAAATATAATTATTTAAAAATATTTAATATACATACCAACTCTAGATGTTCCAGGTTTAAGCCCTATAATAAAATATAATTATAATTGTAAATAGGTCATAAGTTCTACAAGTTAAACAAATTGTAGGTTTTAAAAGTTCTTTTAGACAAATTTTTTTTATCAACTACCTTCGACTAGAATTGTTGATCCTTGTTGTCTTTCTCTCTCAAGTGCAGCAATTTCATTACTTGCCTGATACATAGATTCACTAAATGGGATAAAGCGAAGGATTTCCGTTGCTGCATTGGTTCCTTCTGAGCTATGTCCACCACTCTCAACCCACCATCTAAACGGTATACCTGGAAAAAAGAATAAATAATACAAAAACTACCCAAATAAAAATTAACTATAAGAATTACAATTATATAAAATAACTACAAATATTATATCATAATTAATATATTAATTATAGCATTAAAAATACCTTCTAAAGTATCGAAAAGTTCACCACGTATACCAAATCCTAAAGAAATAAAGAAATAAATAAAAATGAAATAAAGAGCATATAGTCAGTAAATACCTTGAATTGAAATTTTTGATGGTGCTTCTTCCAAAAACAGCTCCTTTGTTGATGTTTGTATAGTAAAAGTTGCTAGTTTATCAATTGTGACATCACATCTGACAACTTCTTGAGTAAATGACTCAACACGAACAACTGCATTGATTGGTAGAGAGCTAGGCAATACTTGACCGCCTTTTGGTATAGTCGAAACGATAGCTAATAAAAAATAAGCAAAGAGCAAAATTATTCATTACATTACTTAGTAGGTACATTATAAAATTTTACAAAGTGCTTGTTGTGCTTATTCATTTTAAATAAGCTCTGAAATACCGATTCTGATTACACTTTCTTTTACAAGTAAATACATGTAAAGATGTCAAGTGGGTTTCAGATTCAGAGTTATATTAAATGAATTGGTATTCGACTTATTAATTACCTTCATTAGAACATTCTGTGTTAATGACACCATTTTCTTCAGTTTGCTTAATCACCGGTATTACTTTCAGCAAATCGGGTCTGGTAACCGACCTGTAAAATAGAAAAAATACCAAAAGACCATTAGATACATTCATACCGTCACATTATAGGTCTTATAACAAGACAATGTAAGTACTTAAATCTAAATAGTATGTACCGTATTATAAAGCATAACCATACATGCCAAATGCCATACTGCATGGTATAAACTATTAGCAAAACCGGTTTTTGCAGTTTGCAAGGCCAAGGACCTTTTACAAAATCTTCCAGCACCACACAGCTCAATTCAATATAATGGCAAACCTTAAAAAGATCTAAAATTAAGTATGACCTTACCATTTATAGCATCCATTTGTAGACTCGACCTTTAAGGTCACATTGACACTGTGAGTCTCACTATAAGGCAGTCTGATCCTTGGAAGATTCAATTTGATATGACAATCAACATAAGAGAATAAAAAAAGTACAAATACTAGCACAGCTTGTCCACTATAGGAAAACATAGTTCCTCCACCCTTTGACCTCATCGTAATGGCACTCTTTTTATAAAAACTGGACACTT